>JAAIFI010000120.1:0-83000 GCA_011032875.1 Phlebia tremellosa | reverse complement strand
GGTGCTGAGCCCTGTAGAACGGATGGGCACGAGACTAGGTGTAAAGGTGGCGGAGGCTCTACACGGAGGACTTGTGGTGGCTGAACTTGACGGAAGGGTTGGGGACGCTTTAGGCAGTTGTAGACGTAGGTGGCTGGGAATAGCATAGCTGTGGCGTACGCAGCGACTTACGTAGACGAGAGGACGGAAATGAAGTGGGACACAATGTGAGTAAGTAGTCTATGTGTAAGTAACCGAAAGTAAGATGGGGTGAGTAAGCGTCGGACGTCGAACGTATGGGATTGGGATGGAACTCGGAGGATGCTACGACGCACACGGAGCCTGTCTATCAAGTGCTCGGACTCGGAGGGTACATGCTCGGAGGCTGGGGAGGCTGGGACTCGGGAAGTAGCGCAAGGACGCGAGAGGGCGCATCAAAATCCAACGGCTCTTCGGGTTCGGTCAGAAGGAGGAACACATCGAGAGAATTCGTGAACCATGTGCAATGTGAAATGTGGTGATCGACCCGCCGTTGTGGCGACGCGCTACTAGTGTAGATGCGTAGATGTTAGATGTTAGATACGGAACTACGATGTGCTAGATACGGAACGAATCATCACGATCAGAGGGACCCAGGGCCGCCAGGGTAGATGAGGACCAGATTCCAATGAGATGATTCGGTGATTCGAGATGATTCACGCGTTTTGGTCGAACTTGGTGATTCGAACCGCAGTCGGACGTCACCAACCGAACGCACTCTGACAAGCGAACTTCTCATTCAATTGGCGGACTGGAGCGTTGGCGAACTAGCGAACTGGAGCGTTGGCGCGGTGGTGGATTGGGTGGGGACGCGAGGTAAGCTCATGCCAGATACTTACAGCGTGATGACTTCGGTTTCGGTGTACCACGTTGCGTTGTGACAGCAGCAGCAGGAGACAGCAGGGGGTAATGCATAATGACCGTATTGGACCCGCACGCGCGCGCAAGCCTCGCAAGCGCACAGCACTGACTGCGTTCAATTGACGGGTGGGAGGGGAGGGGGGCTGGGGGANGCGCGCAAGCCTCGCAAGCGCACAGCACTGACTGCGTTCAATTGACGGGTGGGAGGGGAGGGGGGCTGGGGGAGGGGGGCGAATCCCCGGCGGGCGTCTCACAGTACTAGAGAGGGAAGGACGGACGGCGTTGAGGGTAGCCCCGCGCTCGTAGGACTACCGCCAGCGAGATGTCACTGCGGGAGTGGGGGAAGTATGAGGTGGGAGCGGATGGGGACGGACGCCTTGTTTCGATATGGCAAGAGGGCGGTGTCGCCTCGAGGCTTTCGTGCGAGGGTCAGGGCTGCAATCAGGGCAAGGGAGGGTGCAAGGGGAAGGAGCATATCGCATCGCCGCACCGCCGCACAGCCGGACTCCAGCCGATCCATTCGGCTCTGACACCAGACCGACGCTGCACCCTCCCAGGATGCAACAACTCTAGGCGCACAGGGTGCACGAACAAACAAGGGTGCACGAGCAAACAGGGGTAAACACGGGCATGCGGAATGCACTCGCCCCGATATGGATGTGCACCACTCGTGGGTGGGAGGTCGCTCGCCGAGTGCGCAGGTATATTACCCGCCGGGAGTGCGCTCGAGGCTTGCGTTTCCGTTTCCTAATCCTACTCCTCCTTCTGCGTCTTTCCCCTTCGACGACGACGACGACGACCGACTTGAGGAGCTTCTACTGAGACCGTCCTTTGACGAGTACTATCGCATCGCACGCAGCCGACACACGGCTGTCCCCTCGCTCATCATCTACCCTCGCTCGCTGTCCCTCGTCCGTCTACTTACTAATACCTGACAAGCGACTCCTTCCATCCTCTTTCCTCCTCCAATCTCCTTACTCCGCTCCAACCTCCATACTCAACGACAACACTGACACCACTAACAACACCACACCACCCCTCCTCCATGGCCGCCGCCCAACCCATCGCCCTCCCTTCGCCCAACAATGCCCACGGCAGCAGCGACTACCCCATGTCCATCTCCTCGTCCTCCCTCTCCGGGTCCTTCAGTGGCAGTGGCATGAACGGCTCTCTCTCCGGTGGCATGAACGGGTCCCTCTCCACAAGTAATATGAACGGCTTCAACCCGGCGTCGTACCGCCGCTTCATGGGCTCGCCGCTCTCCTTCAGGGCGGGCTCGTTTGGGAGTCGGTTCTACCCCGGGGTCTCGCCTGGGCAGCTGTTGGGCCCGCTTGAGTGAGTGCTTGTCTCTATTCTATACTTCTTCTACTATGCTATGATTTTTCTTGTCGTGTCTGTGCGATATAGAATGTGATGCTAATGTTAACGGTTCGCAGCCCGAACGACTTCAGGTTCGGGAAGATGAGCTCGTCGATCGAGAGCGACCGCGGGAGCCTGCTCGGGAACGCGCTGAATGTGTTTGAAAGGCAGGATGAGCTTGTGAGTGTCTTTTTCTACTATTCTTCTCATTCGTCCCCTCCCTACTACCCCGTTCCCTTTCTCCTCGATCCTTCCCTTTCATCCCTCATCCTCCCCTTCCCCTCCCTTTCTCCTTCCGTTCTCTTTGGTCTCCTCTTCCCTCTCATCCCTCTTCTCACACCCGATCCCAATCCTTCCCAATCCCTTTATCCCATCCCATTCTCTTTGGTCTCCTCTTCCCTTTCTCCTTCCGTTCTCTTTGGTCTCTTCCTCACCCATCCCTTCCTTCGCATCCCTTCCCTCTCATCCCTTCTCCCTTCTCTCGTCTCCTCCTTCCCTTCCCTCCTCCTTACATTCCTCCCTTCCTTCGTCCTCTATCCCATCCTTCTCTTTTCTATCCTCTTCCCTTCCTTCCCCTTCCTTCCATCTCCCACTCAATGCCTAACCTTAATGCTCATGATGTGCTAACGCTACCATCGTCATCTCTCCCAGTGCCGCGACTACCAGTGCTGCGGCGTGAACCTGACGGACATGCACGCGCTCGTGGACCACTTCGAGGAGTGCCACGTCGTCGTCGTCGATCCGTACGCGCCGCCGTATTCCGCTTCCAACAACCATCCCCATTCCACCTCTTCTACCAATAATGCACCATCACACAACAACTCTCACCCAAACTCTTCTTCTAACGCCCATTCTTCTTCTACCAACAACGCGCCAAACGGCAATGGGGCGAATGGGGCGTACTACGAGGGCCAACAAGCGCAGAGTCAGGCGCATACGTACAACCAAGGCTCGTTCGACCCGGACGACATGGAGCTCGACATCGACTCCTCCTCTCCCACCCATGACTCCACCAGTCCCAATAGCAGAGGGGGTGCGTCGAGTGGGTCGAGCAGCCCGCCGGACACGCCGGTCTCGACGCCGTTGTCTGCGTATGGGGGGTATCTGCCTGCGCATGTTAGTCTCAACTCCGTTCCCTCACATCTTAATGGTGGTAACAATGGGATGAATAATGGTAGCGGGATGGGCAATGGTAGCGGAAATGGACTAGGCGGGCCGGTGTCGGCGTTCGACAACACGACGGTGCTGCCGACGCGCGCGGGCGCGGGCGGGCTGTACGCCGGTGCGCGGTCTTCCCTCTCCTCTCTCTCAGCTTTGGGTATGGGCGGACTCGGGGGAATGGGAGTTGGTCTAGGGATGACGGTGGGAGGACACGGCGTAGGGATGGGAGGGATGGGAGTGACGAGGGCGGAGGACGCGTTCAACGCGTATGCGGGGTACAGCGATTATTCGTCGTTGCTGCCCGGTACCGTCTCGTCCCTGTCTTCCCTCGACGATCAACAACAGGGATCATATGGTGGAGGCAATGGGGGAAATGGGGGAATGGGAGGGTATGGAGCGAGGGGATGTGTGCCGCCGGCGTTGTTGTTGAATAGCAGTAACAGTGCGGAGACGAGTCCGGGGTCGTCGCGGGTTGCGTCGCCTGTTGGTGGGAACGGTGGGTACTCGACTATGCAGCCCTCACACTCCAACTCCCAAGCGTCCACCTCCCAACAACAGTCTCAATCCTCCCACCAAACACAAAGTACGGGACAGCAATCACAAGGCTCACGTCCGGCCCTCCCCTCCACAACACTCTCCCGCCCCGCGACCTCCCTGCTCCTCTCCAAACCCTTCAAGTGCCCGAAACCGAACTGCAACAAGTCGTACAAGCAGGCGAACGGGCTGAAGTACCACATGACGCACGGGAGCTGCAACTTTGCGCCGCCGAAGGATTTGGAGCATATTCAGGCGTTGGTGGCGAGTCGGCGGAGGGAGAAGGCTGGTGCTGAGGGTTATCCTGGTGCTGCTGGTATTAATGGAAATATAAGCGGTGGGGGTGTTAATGGAGAGGGCATGGGTGAAGGACTGGGGGAGGGGGATCTGCTGATGGGGCTGAGCGAGACGGAGATGCGGGAGGTGGAGAAGGAGGCGGAGAGGCGGGTGCGGCCGTATGCGTGTGGGGTGGGCGAGTGTCAGCGGCGGTATAAGAATATGAATGGGTTGCGTACGTCTCCTCATTGTTTTTGATTCGAGTGGTTACGGGAAACTAACCTTGGTGGATGATGTAGGCTACCACTACCAGCACTCGGGCGACCACGGCGCGATCGGGCTCGCGCTGCTCGCGAGCGGGCAGCACGAGTGTCTGCAGCATACGCGTGCGCATTCGCGGCACGCTACCCCCGCTTCCTCCTCACACCCTCCATCATCTGCTGTGAACTCGACTGTCAACTCAAACGTGAACTCACCACTCGCATCACAACGTTCCAGTCCATTGGCGAGTCAACGTTCGAGTCCACTTGCGAGTCAGCGGTCGTCTCCACTCGCATCTCAAAGATCGTCACCCCTGGCATCTCAAAGATCGAGTCCGTTGGCGTCACAAAGATCGAGTCCGTTAGCGAGCCAGCACTCGTCGCCCGCGCCGTCGCCTGCGACGACTAGTTATACGACTGTCGGCGCGGGGGTGGGGGCGTATCAACAGCCACCACAACAGCAGCAGGGACAACAACAAGGACAACAACAACAGACGTCGGTGCAGCATCAGCAGTACACGATGAGCGTGTCGCCGCAGGGGCAGCAGGGTGGACAGTCACCACAAGGGCAGGGGCAGGGGCAGGGGCAGGGGCAGGGGCAGGGGCAGGGGCAGGGGCAGGGGCAGGGGCAGGGGCAGGGGCAGGGGCAGGGGCAGGGGCAGGGGCAGGGGCAGGGGCAGGGGCAGGGGCTGCAGATGCAGTATATGATGCCGATGCAGACGCGGTGACCCACCCATCCCTACCCTCTCTCTCCCTCTACCCTCCGCACCTCCTCCCTTTCCGCACCTTTCACTGTGATTTTGGACTCCCGACTCGCGACTGCCGACTGCAGAGGCAAGACGATACTCATCAGACGACTCGAGATATACACCGCGCGCCGCGCCGCCAACTATAGAAGCGACGACAGCAACAACAGCAGCAGCAAGAACAACAACAAGCAAGAACAACAAAAAGTATACGATAATACCGATTACCGATACGCGTCGACGAGCAGACAGCAGACTGGGTTTCTTTTTCTTCGGTTTTTGGGGGTTGTAATTCTATATCGATATCTGCATCGGAGAGGCGAAGAGGAGAGGAGAGGAGAGGAAGAGAGGGCGCATAGTGTCGACCACCCACCAACGCCGACAAAACGTCAGAAGTGCAAAGTGAAAAAGCCAGAAGCCGCCCGACAAAAGTACATATCGAACATAATACTTCTACTGCCTTCGCCGTCCTCTCTTCCTGTCTACGATTCAATATCACCATCGCTCAAGTTCATACGCCTTCATACGTTTCACTGTTGTCGTCACTAGTCCCGTCTTCCTCTCCCTTATCACGTCTCCCATATCATTCCCTGAAGGCAAAGTCTACGATTTCTAAAGTGTATCACCTCTCTACCTCTCTACCTGTCTCCCTCTACCTCTAGTCGCGCGCTCTACCCGCTACATATCCTGGGTCGAGAAGGAAGTCTTGTCGGGGTCTCTCTCTCTCTCATCATTCTGTTTCTCACTCTTCTGTTAGTCTTTTACAGTCTCTACTTTTCTTTTCTTTCGAGTTTAGTCTCTAGTGTTTAGTGTTTACTTTCTAGTGCTTGATGCTTCGGTCTCTTCGTCTTTTACACAGTATATACTCTCTACTCTCTACCTAATGTGCTCATACTTCCCATACTTCCCCAATCGTCCCCTTACCCACCCAAAAAAAGTGCGGCCCACGCACACCTTCTGTCTGTTTTTGTGTCGTATACACTCGTTATAGAACGTGCCTCACTTAGAGCTACCTATCTGCCTACTTAGTCGAGACCCCGAGTACAGTAATAGATTATCGACTGTCGACTGTCTACTTTGACACCTGTAATACAATCGCGCGTAGTACCGTACGCCGCTGTACCAGAGAGATGTACCGCTGTCTTAGAGAGCTGGAGATGTACCGAGTACGTCTGGCGACGCGTGGAGGCCGCGCGGGATCATTAATCAGGACGCGTACGTACCTAAAAATACGAATACTGTGACGATACAGAGCTTGACTTGGTGAACGTTGACGAGGTGACGAGGCGACGAGGCGATGAGGTGTAGGTTCTCTTGGCGGTGCCTCGTGCATGTGCGTGCGTGTGATTCAGAGCCTCCAGCTGTGAGTCGTGAGTTTTGGGTTTAATGAGACCTGCTGTACTCAGATGCCGGATGCGATGGGGCGAGATAATGATAGCGGTGGGTGTACCGTGTCTTGATCTGTCTTGATCCCAATGCCAGCAGGCCTCCCCGTCTCACCGTCTCACCGTCTCACCGTCACAGATCTCAGCGAGAACGGAAACGTGGCAGGCCTCGGGGCCTCGAGGCGTACCAGGACGTACCGTAATGTGCCTGCCTCGTACCGTTACCGTAATGGCTCCTGTATCGTACCGCTACCGTAACGCATACCTGGGACTGCGAGGGTCGTATCACACCGCGTATCGGCGTCTGCGAACCTGAGAACCTGAGAAAATAGGAAGTAGGCAAGGACGGGCTGTCAATGTGGCACCGAGGCACTGCCACGGGTCAATCGGTCATGCCTCATAGTGAGGCTTCTTGCCATGGTACACGGTACACGGTAAGGCTTCTTGCGGTACACGAGTGCGATCGGACCCGCCCTGCGTTGATGTTGACGTGGTTCTGACGTTAACAATCGCACTGATCAGTGACGGTGCAGGGACGGTGACGGTACATGATGCAGGGACGGAACGGTCAAGGATGTTTGCGATGGAAGGTTGGGATAGAATGTAGGATATGGAAGGTGGGATTTGATATATAGAAGGTGTACGATGGAAGGTGGAAGGTAGGATAGGAACGCGGGCGGTAGAATGCGGGTACGCGGGATTGCGGGAGTGGACTGGGAGGAAGGGTCCATCAGATGTCGCCGGTCTGGAGTGGGACGGGCCCGCTGCTAGATAGTAGACGGTACAGTAGACGGAAGACGGAGAACTTGAAGTGGACTGCGAACGATGAACTCAATCAGAGATCACCTGTGGAGAGTCTGTCAGTGGTCGGTGTATGATCTGTATCGCCTTGAATCACAAGTAGGTCATGCACGGGGGAGCACGGGATGCAGACGGATCGCACGGGAAGGTGTTGGAACGCAGAACGCAGAACTTGGAAGCCTGCACACGCAGTCTGACTCGGAGTCACAGTCGTTCGGTGGCCGTGGCCGCATCGTAGCGAGTGCGAATCGTGCCACCGTGGCGTACCTACCCCGGGTAGCTAGCGCGAAGGTCGAAGCACGAGGCGCAATGCACGAAGAGGAAGCCCTAGTATGAAACAGCCAGAACGAAGTATCGAAGCGCGCTAGCTGGCGGGTATGAGACAGCAGAACAGCAGAGAGAAGACGCGGTATGCGCGGGTCATGACCAGAGGTTCCGCAGCCCCTACAGGCTTCAGGGTGCAGAGATGCAGATGGAGATAGACATAGACAGATGCGTGATGCGCTGTAGCGCGGATCGCGTCGGGTGCAGTCCAGGGATGGGTATCACTGTGATAGGAGGGGCAGCAGCCATGGCGAGACTGGGCGACTGGCGCGAGTGAGAGACGGGAGATGGGTGCGTACAGGGATCGAGAATCGAGATAGGCAGTCGCCGTCGCCCCGGGCAGATGCGAAAGGGTCGAAGTCTAGACGGGTGGACAGGCGGACGGGCAGACGGACACAGCACGCCACGCACCCCCTGCGCTCGATGCGCAGGGTATGTGGCGTGCTCGTCTCCGTCTGGACGCGGGCGCGGGACGCTTGCCAGGCTGCACGTCGAGACTCGGAGGATGGCGCGCGCCCCGTGCCCGTGTGACGCCGCCCACCGCGCTCCGACCCGTGCCACCTGGCATCTGGCATCACCGGGAGTGTGCGAGCATATAGTATACATCGACTTGACTTGACTTGGGTCACTTGACGGCGGCGGTGTTCCCGTCCTGCCCGAGCGTGTACATAGAAGCGTGCGGGCTGTCGAGATGGGGCGAGGGGGAGATGCGCACTCGGACCTGATGTGGGCCGTCGTGTCTCGCGTCTCCCGATGTTCGGTGTTCGGTGTGCGATGTTCGATGTGTCTGTTGCCCGCTTGTTCCATGTTCTATGTCTTGAAGCAGCGATGCAGATCCGGGCTCGTTACGCCGAAGTGGTAGGGAGAGGCTTCAGGACGGGGACGCGATCAGAACCCGCGGCGAACGTGACGGGGGCGTGGTGCATTGCTGAGGGCTGAGCCGGAGGGTTGGCCCCCGCCGTGGGAAGGGACCGCGCGGAGGGCGTCCGTGACAGAGGATACACGCACCCTGCCAGTTGACCTCGAACGTGAACCCAGTTGGCGAACACGAGTCCCTGCGCAGTATCTCCTCCGTGTCCATGCAGCAGGATGCCGTACTACTTACAGATACCAATTGACTGGCTGCAGAAGAATCAGCAAGAACAGATAGAGCCGCGGAACCTGCCCTCGATATAGCACGGCGCCTCCTCAGCCATCGACGTGATGCCTTCCCCCCTCCACCCAGAAGGACTTCAGTGTTGAGAGTAAGACGAGGCAAGACGGGGAGGAGATGGTGGTCGGGAGAAAGAGAGAGAAATTCTCCTCGCTAACGGTGCCCCACCGCCGTCTGTATTTACCTATGAAAATTGCGTGAGAACCCACGGGAGAGATCTTCCAGCGTTCGGGAAACGGCGACGTCGACAAAAATGACAAGCGCGTCGCGCGCACACCGCGACGACCATTTGACATGCGACACACGGAAGATTTCCTCGCGTTGGGGAAAGCGAAAGTTTTCATCGACGCGTCCAAGGAAAACCTGCACGGACTTCTGCTCGTCGTGCAGAAGGAGCATGATTATTTGCAGGGCGCCGCGGGGCTTCAAACTACGTGACTTGCCTAACTGGGCGACCGGTGTCGCTGCTCCCCGACGCTCGCGCAGTGGCCGGTGATTTTCCCGCTCGTCCCTGTAGTCAACAGGGCCTACTAACCTGCGGCGCAGGACTGTGATTGTGGATAATAAAGTGATAGCACGCGTACCTTCCAGTGTTGTTGCAACGGTGCCTGGAGCAATGGCGCATGCGCCTCGTAAGGCCTTATGGTTGCGAGGGGCCGTCTGATAGCAGCTACCCAGACCAGGACCACAATCCCGAGCCTTGTGAAAGGAATTGTGAGCCTGGTCAGAGGTGTGTACAGTGCACCAGCTAGAGAAAGAAAGAAAAAAGATCAAAAGAGATATCTTGCCGTGATACGAGCAACCTAGTAGATCTTTGCAGAACGAGATACAGCGAGATAGCCAAGAGTAGCCGTCGCAAAAATCCACGTCCCGATGTTTGATAGTTGGACAATGCTGCAACACTCTCGAACCACCGTTGCACAACGAGGGTTGGAGGGTGAAGATAAGTGACGATGCATACGGCCAGCTGGGCGTCGAGCGCACTAGATCCCCGACACCACAGCCTAGAATGGGGGCACCGAAAAAAATAGGAGGAATGGTCGCGTCCCGTCGAGTGCGCTCGCCGCCCAGTAAGGGTCAGCGTCATTTGGGCAATGGGCAGCGGGAACGCTGGTTGTTTTGCGTCCGTGCACATTCTGAAACAAACAATGTTCGGGCCCGAGGACAAAGTTTCGGCTCGCGGCAGGTTTGCACCGGCATGACCGTGCCACCGACGCCGCATCGATACATCCAGCTCGACTGTGGTGCGACAGTATGCAACGTGCCAAGGGCAAAGGAGGCCTCGCTGCGCTGAACCGCAAAATCGCAGGACGCGCACTGGCTGCAAAAGATTTTTGGATTGGAAAGGTGGCGCGCAGGGGGCGGCTTCGACGTGCCTTTTGCACGGCCAGAAAACACCTAGGTGCGCCGCATGCGCCCTGGAACTCAGACACGTAGAGAGGAACGCATATATGGCCGCTGCGCACCCTCTGTGCGATTTTGCCCGTGCGGCGCGCTGGCCTGTAACGAGGCGGCGGAGGCTTCTCTTCGCACCTTGCGATCCCGCCCGAGCGTATCGGGTTATACAGGGTGCTGTCTTGCTTTCAGAACCGGATGGTCTGCATCCGTATCTCGCTGGTTCGCTTTGATTTATTGGCGTTGGCTGCAGATGAACCGGTTCAAAGCCTCAACGTGCCTTGGGTCGGCTTGGCGGCGAAGTGGAGTCGACACTAGTCGACACACCTCACAACAGGATGAACGTATAGCTCCTTCTCTGTGACGAGCATGTTCTGACGACGAGTGTGCTCGAGTGTGCCGAGCAGATGTTGTGCTGCGGGAATTTGGCGACTCGCGAAACAAAGTTTCCGAGCTTCGGGTACCCATCCAAAGTCTCAAGTTAGATGATATGAGACTACCGAGGACTACTGTGGAATGTACTCACGAGCACTTTTCTAAACATGTGTTTTGCTAGAACTCAGCACTTATTCGTGGTCTCAATTTATGTGGTCGTAGTGCAATCTGGAGCTTTGACCTGGATATCCGAGAAAATCAGCATTTATGATTTTCGGCGCTTGTTCCGTGACACATCTGTTTCGCACGGTCCTCGAACCTTGGACTGCACTTAAACTGTTCATACTTCAGTTGCTGTTCATTCTATACCGTACTGTACTGTACGCTATAGAACGTTTGACTCGCACACTGGCAATAGACGCTATCTGTGCTGGTCGCATCTACCATACACCATGTCCAGGTATCCGACCTTCCTCCGCATGACGGCGTTCAAAACGTCGTCTGAACAGTATGCGCTGGGCCGGGTAAGCTCTCTGAAGCAGAGGAGACAGGGCCTCGAATATACATGCTTTAATCCTCAGTATCTTCCTGTGCTAGACCATGATATTCCGACCCCAAAGCCGCCACCACATGCGAAATCGGCGTTGTAGCCTGCGTATAAGCGGTGTACTAGTCAGCGGTTGACATATAGTACGTACATCGTAATCTGAGTATAAGGAAAGCTAACCTTCGAAGTCTGACGTATTTACTAATGAGCAGGACGGATGTCTATTCAGCTTGATGCACGTGGCGGGGCAACGTTGAACGTGTATGTCGTGTAGCCTGCACTTACGCAGGTTACAGACCATGCTGTGGCAACCCGTAGACATCGGTGATTTGCGTCGCCTCCTCATGGAGGCAAGGAGGCAGATAGCGCTTAGTCTGAACTTTAAGGGAGTCTGTCGCGGACGACAGACTCAACCTCTCTCCAGTCGCCGCCCGGAAGTTGCATGTCTACGTTCTGCGCATAGGAGAATTAATTTAAGTATCCAGGCAAGCATAACCACTCCGTCATGTGCCGTGATTTATGTCGATCTAACGTTGTCATCATCGCACGCAGATAAACGTTGACTATGGCCGAACGTCTCTCCCGGACTATACGGCACGACAGTGTCCTTAGAGAAGACGTTGGACAGTTTCTAATGGAAGACCTCTGGCGTAGTCAACCTGAGACCCAGAACCAGGTATGTACCTCGAGATATTGTCAACTTCATAGTCTCACCCGAAGCTCTGATGACAGAAAACTACCGTGCTCAGGCCGACTCGGGAGAACCCTCATTTGGGGAAATTAAAGGAACCTTACTATCAGGTAGACAGCCTAAAGTCTAGTCTGAACATCATGTTGATATCTGCAGGATACTACCGCGATAGCGGTTGGCATCATCGATCAATCTCGGACACGGTCGCAAGTGCCGTCATCACGGGAAATTGAGAGGTAGCACTCTTTTCTTCCAGTATCATGCAGAGGAACAACACTCTGACCGATATGTGTATACTACAGGTTTCTACAGGCATAGAAACTCTCATACCAAGCCTCAGATCCCCCTATCCAGGCGATGTCGCGTGCCTTCAGCCAGCGGACCTGCCTTCTCGAGGTAAATAGTTCTGTCACTGGAATTGAGGAGCTTTTCATGGAACGGCATACCTCAGCTACTAGTAGGGGTGGAACACAAGGATAATGTTTCATTCCGTGACGCTCTGCGTAATGATGACCTCCGTGTTGCGTCTGCCTTGTGGGACTTCATACATTCGGAATCGGCAAAGAGGGAAATCCAGAACATGCGTGGTTCTGCAGCAGAGGGGATGCTGGACATAATTGATATGGTGGGTCGTCAAATCAAGATGTTGAGCATGTTCTGAATGTGATTTGCAGGTAATATTTCATAAGACCTTGTGGACGTCCAGCTCAGCTGCGGAGGTATTGCGCAACGCACCCAACCAATTTCCTAACGTTTTATTTTCCAAATGGCTTGCTTTCAGCGGTATGCTGTTCAGGTTCAACGTTCGATTGTCTGAACATACCGACTGCCTTCCTCGGTCTCTATACCTCTCCCACATGCAGGTGGACTTGTCGGTCTGCGTAGCTGGCGGTGCATTCTCCGACATCTATCGTGGAAGATGGTTGGGAAAAGACGTTGCACTGAAGAAGTTCAGGGTCTTTCTGATGCAAACACCAGACGATCGAATTAAATGGTCCAAGGTAAGAAAACCTTTGCTATCATCCTTTCGAACTCAATGACCAAATCACTGCAGGTTTTTTATCGAGAAATCATCCTCTTGCGATATTTGTGTCATCCTAATATTTCCACCATGCTCGGCGTTGATCGAGATACCTTCCATGGAATTCCGTGTGTCGTTTCAGCATGGATGGTCCATGGCGACATTCCGACGTACATCCGCATCAACAATCCAAGCCAAAGAAAGCTGTCTTGTCTCGTAAGTACTGCAAACCCTGTCGCTCTTTCGTCATCTGACGGTCATTTGACTCCTAAAGGCCGCTGAAATTGCAGCGGGCCTTGCATATCTCCATAGTGAGAATGTCGTCCATGGGGATTTACATGGAGTAAGTCACATTCTCAAGGATGGAGCTTGATGTTGATTCAGATTTCAAGCGAAATATCTTGATCGACGAGCAGGAGCATGCTAGGCTCATCGATTTTGGGCTGTCCAATTTTGCCGATTCGTCGACGGAAAGTGGCTGTTCTAGATACGGAGCTACTAACTGGATGGCTCCCGAGCTTCTCTCCCCGGCTACGTTTGGCCTCAGTAGAGTGCACCACACTCCTGCCAGCGATGTATATTCGTACGGTTGCGTATTATGGCAGGTAACATCATTCAACTCAAGCTGTTGAACAAACCTGTTCTGAGTTTACTGTGCAGATATTTTCGGGCAGCATCCCATTTAGCGGAAAGCGAGCCTACGAAGTGATCGCAGATGTGCCAAAGGGAACGCGTCCCCTCCGCTCGTCCTCCCCCCAAGCGATACCCGACAGGATTTGGGATTTGATGGAACAGTGCTGGGATCAGTATTTCGACCGCCGGCCGAAAGCTACGATCATCGTTCGCCGCCTGCAAGTACGCCTTGAGCCGCCTAAATCTTTCGCGTTTGCTCGACATCGGATACGTGATTCACCGTCACCCACCTTTAGTCGTCCGGGTTCTCGCGCCTCCCTGCGTCCTCGTTCCCTGTCTGCTTGCTCTGATACGGACATCAGTTCACCTGAATCGAATCACCGCTCTACCAACACACACCTCCCAATCACGAAGCTCTCATCTAGCCTATGGTTCCGCCGCACAGCGAGCCACACCAGCGCATTATCATCGCCCTTATCAGTTTCTTCGGAACTCGAGTATAACAGTGGTCTGAACTCTGGACTCACCGTTCGCAGTCTAGCCTGTATGTATCCACGGCCACACGATGTGGTACCACAGCGCGTCTACCGGCCTTCAATTCCTGCTTATCCAGGATCGTTACAAGACCCTATTATGTTTTATATCAACGACAAGCAAGGATGTGGGATTGCCTGTATCGACGCACTGCAAGGTCGATTCGACAACTTGGATGAATGGAATGAGCAATTTTCGTTCTATCAAGGAAGAATCACTGTCAGAATCTTGGTACGTAGTGATTCTGGTACCTAAACGTCATACGTCCCTGATCGTCGGACTTTTTTCTGGGAGCAGTGGCCGGGATATCTTGACTGGACTAAATCTGTTCGAACGAGAGGTCCGGCACAACTATCCTCGAGTCGGCGAAATGTGGCGAAATGTCTCGCAGAATGCGCGGAGTCATTCTTGATCGTGAGCTCCTTTTGGAAACAGGAATGTAAAGAACAGATCTGACTCGTACTTCAGGAAGCCCAGCCAGATCCCACCGAAGAGAGCCACAGTGGGCGCTGGAAGATAGCTCCCGGCAGCATTGGCATTCACAACCTGGAATTGCTTGGAATGCAACATATCGTTGGTCAAGATTGGCAGGTTCATTTTCGTATAAAGTCGGCTTGAACTGCTGCACAATCTTGCCCAAGTCACACCATGACAGTCTGGTGAACGAACATCTCGAGACACTTGACGGTAGTGCCCCATCGCTTTATGCTCTGCTTATATCATAGCACTATCCCATTCCCACCCATGACATTGTTTGGACCCTCTATCTGCTATTTATTGAGCTTAACGCACCAGTCCTCTCTTTTCTCACAGCTCATAGATGACTATTTTTCCGGCTTGTTTGCGTCTACTCGTGGAGAAACTTACAACATCCGGCTTTACTATTAATTATTAGCTTCGTAGCTCACTTTCATCGTAAGGATATTGCTGGATGTTTATAATGTACGATATTCTGTCACGCAGAGAGAACGGTATGAGAGCAATGATATTGAGGAGCCCGACTCAGTACTAGCTACTAGGTGTAAAGCCAGATTGCGCCTAGCGTCCTATTCGCTCTCATGTTCTGTCTTTTGTGGAACATTACCATGCCTGATCACCACCTGACAGACCATTGATTATATGCACACTAGATTATATTGATTTCTTAGATATGCTGAGGGGAGGGGGGGTTTACATTGCTCTACGGTGAGCGTCAAACGGAGACTCGGATAAACGGGGCTCATCATAGGACCTGAGGAAATGGGGGTCTTGGTATGCTGTCCTTAGATGCAATCATGGGGAACAGGGTTTCTAGCATCCAGCACTTACTATACATCATCATGTAGAAAGAGGCACGGCAGAGATGCACAGTGGGGGGCCCTGGTAGTGAGGCAAGTAGCACTCCTTCCAGCGCATCTCTGCAGCACTATATAGATGCACTGAGCATATGCATACCAACGAAGACTGGTCTTTCAAGAGGGACGCACCTGACTCCGTCAAGAAGTTTCATGTCAAATCGTCGGAAGAGGTGCGCAAAGCCTAGGTAAAGCTCGCAGTGCGCCAGACTGTTGACGAGGGTGATACAAATTCAAGTGGTCAGCAGAGGCATAGATATAACTGCATGGGGCAGGATACTTACTTTATTCCAAGGCAGCTTCGCGGGCCCTTGCTGAACGAGACGAGCCAGTGGTCAGGCGGGTCGCTCTCGAGCCACCGTTCGGGCTTGAAAGAGTACGGCTCCGGGAAGATTGTTTCGTCCAGATGGACAAACACGTTGCTAATACCCACCAGAGTCTGAAAAACGCGCGACAGCATCAATATTGCCTCAGTTGCGTTGTGGGCGGATGACCCACCCCACCCGGCACATAGGTACCGCTAATTTGCGCCCCCTCTGGAGGCACGACTCTTGTCATCGGAGTCAGCGGGCCTTGAGACAGTCGCAATGACTCTTTGATCACAGCCGTCTATGAACAAAACACCGACATAAATACAGAGTTAGCAGAAGTTTGTTGATCTGTGTTGCGTCGCAGCTGACCAGGTACGGAAGACTTTCCAGGGCCTCGTATCGAGGTTTGACGTCCAACCTCGGCCATGCCTCACGCAGCTCCGTTTGCAGCCTCTTGTAGATAGCTGGCTTGCTGAGGATGTGAACGGCCCCCAGTGTCAGTGTGTTGCTCGACGTGTCCGTCCCCGCAAATACTAGTAACAACGCTTCGTCTCGCAACGACGTGAACGATGGTACTGCCTCCGGTCCGTACTTCGGGTGCAACAATTCATGGTAAATGATTGGGTGCGCTGCGTTCGCCAACACCTCTGGATGCTTTGTCACCTCCACTACTTGGTCCCACAGGGTGCGGCGCATAGCCATCAGCCCCGCAATCCCTGGATTCAGGAATGAAATTAATGCGTCAGGGCAGTTCGCCGTGAATGTCTTGATGATAGGGAAGTACTTGACGAACGTGACCATCGGCAGCGAAAGGGCCAGTGCGTGTTCGACGGGCGAGTGGAAGTCGGGTGCATGCAGGGCACGCATAGATTTAGCAAAGCAGAAGGACGTGATCGCGTCGAGCGCGAAGCAGCGGAAGGCGAGGTGGATGTCCGTCGGGTGGTCTTCAGCGTGCTGGAGTTTGATTCCTTCACACATCTGATCAATCTGTTGGGAAGATGTAGAATCAGGTCGGTCAAAAAGGTGTGCGAACAAGAACAAATTCCCACTCACGCAATCCTCAATGAGATGCTGCATGTTATTGTCAACAATCGCTTTTCTCGAAAAAAGCGGGAGCAGGATGTCCTTGCGCTTCTTCGCCCGCGGGTAATCCAGTATCGTAAACGAGGACTCCGCCTCAGCAAACGCGTCGTATAGAAACGGGTCCTTGGCCCATCTGTTCCGCGCGCTGTATATTTCGTGGTACGCGGACGGTTTCGAGAAATGTAACTAAAGTTACCATCCGACACTGATGAGCAAGTTCGCTCAGCAAGGTCTAGTGAGAACGTGTGCCCACCTCGTTGGGAGCGATTCTTACTACATCACCTATGTGTCGGTGAAAAGTTGGAACACGGCCATACATTCATTAGCATCATGCACCGAGTGAAAGGACTTAATCTCACCATACAACGCGTGCAGGTCCGCCAGTCTATCTACGAGATTCGTCTCGTCGACTAGCTCTACATACATCTTCCACCACATTGTGAACGCAGCAAGTTTGGGGCCCGGGAACTTCGCCAATGGATGCCATGGGGATACGTTGTATATCCCTTTCAGTGCTGCCCATACGACCCATGCTAGCACCAGAGTCGACAAGACTCGCCACGCTGTGTCGTAGAATGTCAGATTTTCCGCGAACCAACCGACTCCCGAGAGAGGAGACATTGGCCCGGCCATTGCAAGGAGTGTGAGACGTTTCGCGCATCCATGGACAGGTACTTATAGAGGAACGTCATCACGGCACGCTGCGGGTGTGTTCCGGTATGTGATCGTTCGGACGAATCATGAAAGCCGCAATGAGGCTTGATCAAACCTTCCAGCGTCAATGATTCAGCTTGACTTAGTACGGACACAGATAGATCTGACAATCTAACCGTTAAGTCCTCAGTGCCAGTAAAGACAGCAATAATACAGTCGTCTAACGTGGTCCAGGTATCGGAGTGGGTAATCCAGGGGTCCTGTGCGGTATATGTCGTCTATCCTTGAGTCCAGTCTGAACTTGCGCGAACGATCTATACCTTCACACCCAACACACGGCGTCCCAACGCCTCCACCTCTCGGTGCAGCACCGCTGTCACCGCACTTCGCACTCGTGCTGTCTCCTTCGACAGCTCCTCACCTCGTCCTGTTATTTGTTCTGCTAACGAGTCACCCAACCAACCCTTCTCCGATACTTCCAAGCTATGCGTCTCGTCTGGAGGCTTGATACGAGTTTCAACCATGGACAACTCGCGCTCCGTCGCGATTCCGTCCTGTGCGAGCTCTTTCGACAAGGTGGAAGGAGGCAAGGACAGGGCAGCTTTTATGGATTCGTCGCAGATGGGCGCGCCGAAGGTCACGCTCAATGCAGCGCCACGGCGGGGGAAGAACTTGAAGGGAAAGCGACGACCTTCGGGCATGAGCTTATCAAACCCTGCGCGAAGAAAGAACGTAAACGGGGAGAAAACAGAGCATGGGAGAACAATACCGTACCTGTCAGCCACATTGGTATGATAATTGGCGGTTTTTGCGCTTCCATAAGAATCCGGCCGCTGAAAATAATTCTTTTATACTGCTCATTGCGATGGAGAGAGATACGTACACGCCCCACTTGAATCTCAATAGTAGCGGCGCTTTCGACGGTTCTGGTGTGTTTGCTGGTTGATTAACCTTTCCTTCACAGAATAAGTGGATCTGACGAGTGGGCGTGCGATCAGCGATGTAGAAAATTATGCAACAATAGTCTCACCCAATCTCCACGGTTTAATTTTTGAATAGCGGTGTCTAGGGCAGGTTGGAATATGCCCTTGCCACGAAACGTCTCGATAACTTGACCTTTGCGAAAGAAAGCCGAGAAAACTCTACCTAGCAGTGCCGCTCAGAGATACAAATAGGTCGTACAGGGAACGGAAGAACTTACGGATTAGTGAACATTATGTCCGAGGCTCCAAGAGTCCATCTCGTCATGCGCGAGCTGAAGAAGTAATTTGCGGGAAGGACGCCCCATAGTACTGGATCGTCGAGGCTGTATTGTCCACTAAGTACCGATATATGCCCGCCACACGAGTACGTACGTGGAGATGTGATTGCTGACTACAAGCGAAATACACCATGAGAGATTGGATTGAAGTCGCAGTAACGCATTGCGCACCAGTGATAATTCCTCGACCAGCATCGCGCTCAGAACTATGAAGCACCTGCTTCAAATTCTCCAGCCCATTGACTTTGACCGAGGAGCAATAGCCGACGTTGAGAAAAGCCTTGCAGGTTAGACCTATCGTGCCCGAGGTGATGCGGGAAAGTAGTGCGCTGAACGACATTATGATTTTGCTGCCCGTGTGTTGCTAGCCTCGGTAACCGCAGAAGCCGTACAAACACACACACTGGGCTATGTACCGTATAACACGACGACTAACGCGTCTGTAACGGTGATGAAGAGAAAGTGTAAAGACTCGAGACGCGTTGGTGTAACGGCATGCAAAGGTAAGCGCCAATTGGATCGCGGTCGGAGTTCGGGAACGTCCGGGGCGCGCTTCCACCAGTCGGAATACGTTGCGGCGGATGGAGCGTCTGAAGTAAACCGTGTCGTCTGCTTCGGTAGCTCAGTCGGTAGAGCGCAGGTCTCATAAAATGACCGTCTATTAGATGGGTAATCCTGAGGTCATGAGTTCAAGCCTCATCCGGAGCATTTTTTTGTTTTTGTTTTTTGCACACCATCTACGTAGCCGAGGTCTGGAGAATTGATTGCAGGTAATCATCTTGACACGTCATATAATCAATACAAGATGAGTGTCTTGGCCATATCTTGGGGCTGTATATCGAATTGTCACCTCACGCTCAGAAGCAGGAGATCAGACATCTTGCATGATTCATTCTATTGATGTGTGAAGAGTTCTACCGACTCGCTCAAAAGCAGATCGCCCGTATGCGGTGTTGCGTTCGTATAGTGTGGCGCCTCTACTCTTCTGATCACAAGCTTCTTCACGCCAGGGAGGGTGGACTCACGCAGCACTGCGCGTGCCGCTTTGATGGATGGCACGTCCGACAGCACCTCATCTGCTCTGGGGAATGTCAAAATCAGTTTACGTAGCTGCTTGAGCTCTGCCAGGGCGGGGATGATCCTCGCCCAGTCCGTAGGGGCCGTGTTCTGCGACATAATCCCTAGGCCCCACTTTACGGGGCGCCGGATCTCGAGCGTGGTCAGGTGTGGCGCGTATAGGAGCAGTCCTACACAGTATTCTCAGTCTGTTGCAGGAGAAACGATGACCACTGATGAGACGACGTACGCGTCACGAGCTTGAGATCCCTAACCCAGTCGATCATACCATCTAGTACCTCGCATTTCGAGCCCTTGAGAGCAGCGATGAGCGCAGAACCGTCTCCGCCGGTGCAGCGCACATGTTGCACGTTGGGGCAGGCCCGTATAAGCGCGTTAGCTGCACTTGGTATTACGCGCATGCGGACGCTGGGTAGCGACAGATCGACCATGGACGTCTTGAAGTCCCCCGCGATCTTGCAGCTGAGCACTTTCACCGTGTGCAGCGCGGGAAAGGCAGCCAATAACTTTGGGATGTAGGGCATTGTGGCCTTTACATCCGACTTGGTGAGCGTGAATGTGACGGTGCTGCATAGTACATCAATATGAGTCGCGAAAAGATCGGTTCATCTGAATGAGATGGACACGTACCGCGTATAGCTACGAATAGACGCGTCGAGTGTGACGACGCCGTCTGCTTTGCGTTTAATTTCCTGCATCACATACTTGTACCACGTCGTACGGGCGTGTTCCGGTACCAGACACGCGTCAAATCGCGCCCACAGACGAGGAAGAGTCACTGCGCGCAGTGCCTTGCAAGCGCCTGCCAGCGCGCGTAACACGGTGTACCTCTCTAGGTACATACATCTGCAAAATAAACAATCTCATATATAAGTTTATATGTCTATGTAAATACCGAAAGTCGATATATATCCGCCCGAGACGTGCACGAGCATATATCTCGTTGTACTTGATCACGCAGTTTTATATGGGCCATACAAGCGCCGTCTTTCTGGTGAGGGATTGGAAGACTGCCGAGCCGTGCACTAGCATCCGGGCCATACATGTGTCGGCATTGGATGTATGAGACGAAATACTGCCAAGGCATATAAGGCATGTGTGCCATACAAGCGCATGGAAGTGTGTACAATTCAATGCCATGGTCACCTGTATTCCGGGGATCCCCATGTCCGATGGTCCAGTCATTCGCACAGCGATTGAGATGCAGTCACAAATGATGTATTTTTAAAGGTACGATACAGGCATGCACATAATTGTAGGATACCGTTACGTCCATCAGTCGCGATAGCGGCCGCACAGAGTGAGCAATATTTCAATGTATCTCACCTCGGCCTATATGCTAACAGTCCCGGGTCTCGTGGCACGCGGTCTGCATCTCGAGAGACCCTATACAACAAAACCGTGTTGATGTGAGTATATGCGTCAAATATGACCTATACACATTGCAATGAACTCACCATCCCAAACGCACATTGACGAGCATCGAGCGATAGCTCGATGCTGCCTGAGAAGGAAAGTCTAGTGAGCCATGTCAGCTCAAAGCAGGTTTCATGAGTTCCGGCGATGTACGCACCAGACTCTCTCATATTGTCGTGTCCTAAGGATAGTATTTTGTGTCAGCGTTGAGGATGTCAAGGTGTGCGAGACCGGTGGACGTACCAATAGCGCACCTTGCAAAAGGTGCGGCAGACCTCCTGGGATGCGAGAGGCGTCGGAACAAGGGACGAGAATTTGAACAGTGAATCAGCAAGAAGTATGGAGATGGTGGGAGGAGGAGATCAAGAACGAGGACGAGGAGAAAACGAAAGGACGAGGTCTTATATGAGTTCTCGAGGGGAAGGGCGCGACAGGTGACGTCACGACTGCAGCGAGCGGGGCCCCGACGCTTTGAGCGCTTGACACTGATCACTCTGTCCTTGGACTAGGGAGTACGATTCACCGTCCTTTATAATGGCTGCCAAACGAGCTGCCTTTCTGCTCGCTCAATGTCATAGGAGCCAAGCGGGCCGGCTGCCTGATAGCCCCTTCTATTCGACGGTCATTCTGGCAAGTCTCTTGCCATCGCTTTTAAAGTCGTTGGCTTTCTGGCGGTCATTGCCATCGAAGCCAAGCGGCCCGCTTTCCGCCAGCGGCTTACGTAGCCCACAAGTCAATATATTCGTTTGTTTATTTTGCAGATGTAAGGTCTGGGAAGCCGGTCGGTGTGGTATCATAGTGCCAGTCCACTGGAAGGACAGGATAGTACGCGATGATCTCGTCGAATAGTTCTGGTGGGATTGACGCGAGTCGGGGGATTGCAACATTGGATGATGCAAGGTGGCCATCTTTGTCGGAAAAAGCTGTGAAAGTAGTTGGTGAGTCGTTCGTCCACAAGTAATTTACTCACTTGTTGCGCTAGGTTCAGCACTGGAACTCGACGCCACAAAGATTTTCTTCCTGGTACGTCTGGGAGGCATTCTTTAGGAAGATATGCTTTTCGTGACTCGTGGTAGTAGATTAAGAGATTGAATGTGGCTAACTGGCGCCGGTCTCGCACATCCGATAAATTTGATACAAATCACAGAACAAAGGCATAGACACTAAGAATTCGTTCCAAAGACTGCCTTACCGAGACAACAAATGAGCAGTAGTGAACGGGCGAAACAAGAGCAATGAGAGACATCAAATCCTGCTGCAAGTGAGCGGCAACGCGCGCTGCCAGCGCGTCTTGAGCGCGTCCCTTGTACCTCTGACTTCCGAACGTTTACACCTTCCAGTACTTGTCTACTACAGTCGAGCTCAACGAAAGGTCGCCTTTATGCGGCGGATTATTCGTATAGTTTTGCTGCCTCTACTCTCCTCACAAGGTTTCAGACACTAATTGATGCATCGCGCCGCATGCTTGATATCGAGCTCCCGACACGAGGAGGCGGTCGGCGGTGTCGAGCTGTCTCAGATGCGCCATCGATTAGTGGCTATGTACAGATCAGCAGGCGATATTGCGTTCGAGTCAGTTAGGTCTTCGGATCAAATGATACGCCTGTGGCACTGCTGCAAACATGTGCTGGTCGCCGTGTACGCTTCATATAAATACCTGAGTCTATCGGATGTGGCTCTGGCGTCTTCGAGGAACCAACAAGCCAGACTAGATGCCTCCAAAGAAATCAAGTGTAACGTCTCGGAACGCTGTTGGTCGTGCATCTAAGTCAGGTCAGTTTTGTCTCTCTGTATGTCTGTGGGTAAGTATCGTCACTGAGCATCTTTCTATATACGACACTGCAGCACGCACAAAGCGAAACGAGCCTCCATCTCCGGACATGCATGCAACCGTGCCTTGCATCCCGCCGCTAGCCACCGTCCCAGCCGAGGTATTGGACGAGATTTTTGACTACTTCCTCACCTTCCCGCCTATGTCGACCTCTATGCCGGCTTCTATGTGCAACTGGTCTAAGCCGCCTAACCTGCAATACTCTGAGCGCACGGTAGCACTAAGAGCAGTATCGCAGACGTGCCGCGCCCTGCGCAGGGTTATCTTACCGCGTCTGTGGTCCAGGATCGACGCGTGCTGGGTGCCTGAGGACGAGCGGGGACATTGGTACAAGTATGTCATGCAGGAGCTCAAGCGCAGGGCGCGCGGCGTCTCTGCTGCAGACCCCGCCCTCCGCGCACAAGTACGGTGAGCCCGTTCGTCCTCAGCTGCTGCCCTCTAGAGATCTTATACTTTAAGTCATAGGACATTGACATTCGTGCTCACCCGCTCTGACATGGAAACCGCCCTGCCCGCTTTACGGAAGCTCTTGAAGGCGCTCCCCGCGCTGCACACCATCGAGGTCTTCAACTGCAAGATCACGAGAGAGCTCGCTCGTTCGCTCGGGCAGCTGACGCTTCCTAACGTGCGCGTGCTGTCCATTCCCGACGGTGCGGCCCCGCTGGTGCGTGCGTGTCCGAATGTCACGCATGTGCGGTGCCTAGGAGGGCGCGGCGCGAATATCATCAACGCCCTGGAGCACTGTCAATGCGAGATGTTCGACGGCATGGTTAGTTGGTCCGCGGCCAACATGAACGGTACGCTCACGCCCTATGCCGTCATTCGTCTTCCGATGCTTATATCTGCTCATGCCGTCTAGCGCTGCTTGCAAAGGCACCTGGGCTACACACGCTAGAATTCCTTCCGGACTGGTACCGCCATGAAGCCATGGCCGATGTGCTGCGCCTTGCAGTCGGGTTCAAGGCTCTGCGTGTTCTGATTATAACTTTCAGTTGGATAGAGGAACAAGCCGCGGACTTGCCTTTTGTACAGGTTGCGCGGGATGTCTTGACACAGTCCTCGGCTCTTGGGGTGAAAAGACTTGTGGTACGCCGACCAGCTGTGGAACATAAGAGTCCTGATTGGGATGATTTTGAGGAATACATGTCCTCTATTGAGATCGTCTAAGGCTGATGACCTGTTTATGATGTTGTTTTTACGACTGTATGTATACGTAGCAAGCAAATACTGATTTCTGGACGTCACGATATAAGTGAGGCTGCAGTGTGAAGTAGAGACTCGACTACAGCCTCCGGCTGGACCAGGTTCTCAGCCACATAAATAGACGCCCAATTTCAGAAAACATATCTTCCTGGTAGAACGTTTTCTCCACATGCATTGAACGTCCACTGCTCCTCCTCATGCCGCCCTACTGTCCTCCTCATCTCTCCTCATCTCTCCCTCCCGCTGTGTCTCAATCGCCGACCATTTGCAACCTGCGAGATCTTATTGTGCCGATGTTTCAATTGTCAATGCGCGGGCGTCTCCTGTTTCATCACCCGAGGATGCCGAACAGCTTCTCTGTAGCGCATGCACCGCACGTACCCTGCACGACGTTACGACTAACGACATAATACTGTGCCAGGGTTGCCTTGGGATTCATTCTTGGTCTCAACCACCACATACTCTGCGAAATGGCTCTCTGGCAGAAACGACGCGAACGACCACGACCCGCGAGTGCAGCGTCTTCCCAGACAACGAGTACCAAGCGGTATAGGGAATCAACACATCTGATACCGACTCCTGGCGTCGAACGAGTACGACCGGCACAAGAGGTACGTCAGACAGCGTCTCTGGAGCGTTCCGTTACCCATTTTCCGTCTCGCCACACAGGTCTCATGGGCTTTCAAGCCATGGAACATCCTTACATTGACAATCTTCATGATTGTGGTTGGGATAGGCATTGAAGTGGCCCTGGCGATCGCAAAGCGCGATAATGGTGAGTGCGAAGAGTATCTTCTTGTGACCGAGAGATGACCGGGTTTCTGGCACTAGGCTTCACCGTACCACAACGAAACATCTTCCCCGCCCAGGCGTCTTTTCTCACGGTGAGTAACGGTCTGCCTTCGACATACAGAACCGGAGGGTGTCTGACACCCTCTTCAGTCATTCTTTCCAACGCTTCTCGTGTTTCCTCTCGCCTATACTTGGCAGATGGTAGACCGTGTATATCGGCTGTACCAAGTGAGTCTCTCGCCACCATTCCGCCCAGGCGACGCTGAATTTACTCCGTTCAAGCCATACGTGTTGCTCGCCAAGGGTGGTCAACGTGCTGAGGACAGTTTGCTTGTAGACTATGTGAGTAGCGACGTTACTCCACCTCATGTCTGTATTGATGATTGTTGCAGCTCATGGCAAAGTGCGCGCTTCCAGTACCACTGTTTTATAAGTCATTTACCTGGTTGGTCACAGTGCATATGTATCAATGTTCAAAACGGTCAAGCGAAGAGAATGGATTATCTTCTTCTCGCTGTTCACTGCACTCGTCACGACGCTGTTTCAGCCCCTCGCGGGCGCCCTCCTCGCTGTGAAGGAGATCACTATGGCGCAACGTGAGTATATTGAAATGTCACGACATTTAAACTGTATTAAACTTACACACTTTGTAGCTACTACACTGCAAGGCACAACTGACTTGGGTCTCATATCAGACATTAACGACCTGAACGCATTCTTGGCAGCTGCAGGCGTATGTTGACTTATCTTCACCCTGCTATCTTTCAATCGCTCATAGCAGTATCTCTGTAGTTCACAGAAGCAGCTGCATTTCAAGGCCTCCCAGATCCGCCTTTCGTTGCTAGTCGCTGGGCCACGGCACAGTTCCAGGTACGTGAACGCACCCGCTTTCATCGCACACATATCTAACCGGCCGCTTAGTTCCCCGCCAACCCCGGAGTCAACGCCTCAGTGACGGTGAACACCACGGGCATTCTCACCGACGCGGGTTGCCAGAGCACCGGCAACCCGCGGATCGATACATCGAACCCCACCAACTACACCCTCACCGCGTCATCCGGCGCGGACGGGTGCCAGGCGACATCGTTCTTCGACCCGAAGAGCTCGTCGCAGCAGTACGGCACGGCGGGAGCGGACCCGGTGAGCTGCGGGCTGCCCGCGGACATCGGGCAGGAGTTCGCTCCGGTTATGTTCTGGTTCTATCGTAACAACACTGAGACAAACCCGGCGGGTGTGCCGCAGGGGAGCGCAGTGATCTGCCGGCCCATCGTGCAACTGTTCAACATCGAGGCAAATGTGAACCTCAACAACGGAAGCCTCATCGACGTTGTCATAGAAAACAATTATACAAAGCCGAATAACATCTCGGGACCTCCGCTGAGCGGGAAGGTGTACAACGCGTGAGTAGTCTCTGCTTACGGAAACGAATTGGTGTTAATTGAGCGATGTGTGCTGCAGTGTTTTGTTTGGTAACATACCGGATGATAGCTTCGTGCAAGCCCGAGCGACGGCTATAGGAGCGCAGATCCCTGGAGCGATTTTCCGTCTCGCGTCTCAAAATGCAAGCGTCCTTGAACAATATTTTGACTCTGGAGATGGCTTCCTCAACTTGACAGAAACTATCTACGTATGTGGCATTTCTGGCACGTTTGCTGGGAACGTCGTACTAACATCCTGTTAGACTCAACACCTCTCGGTCAGCGCAAAGACGGTGTACTTCGTGAACGCAGATTTCACCTTGCCAGCGACGAAGATGTCGCAGATGTCTCGCCTGACAATGGAGTACGTCCCATCTACACCCTGACCCTCCCCCATGCTCGAAACTGACAGGGCATCCCACCAACCACCCACAGCGAACTAGCAGCGCACGCCCTCGCAGTCCTCCTGATCGTCATCGGGCTCACCGGCACCGTGATCCACTTCTGCCACCGACACGTGCGGCGGCGGCTGTACCTGACGACGCCGCCGGGCAAGATCGCGACGGTCGTCGCGCTCACGGCGCACTCGGGCTTCGGCGAGCTGTTGCTGCCCTACGACGACGAGGCGGCGGTGCGCAAGAAGCTCGAGCACCTGCGCTTCAGCCTCGACCGCCGCACGGGCGCGGTCGTCGCGGACGAGT
This sequence comes from Phlebia tremellosa, assembly GCA_011032875.1. Taxonomy (NCBI): domain Eukaryota; kingdom Fungi; phylum Basidiomycota; class Agaricomycetes; order Polyporales; family Meruliaceae; genus Phlebia; species Phlebia tremellosa. The sequence continues at coordinate 55,845 of JAAIFI010000120.1, read as the reverse complement.
ATGGGTATCTCGGTGACATGGGGAGCGAGGAGGATGATGGGGAGAAAGTCGAGCTGAATAGGATGGGCGCGATGGATGCGCTGGTTGGCGAGAAGGGCGGTGTCACTGTGGTGTCGAGGTCAAACGTCCCGGAGGACTTTCCGTACGAGCATGAGCCGCTGGTCGTCTCTGGATCGCGGAATTCCTTGAGGGACCCTGAACCTTAGTAGATCGCCTTGATTTTGCTTGTTGTACACATCTAGCTGTTTGTTTTTTTGGACTTCTTGTCGATTATCCTTTGGACAATGCATCGTGTAGCACTTCCCTCTGTCTTTCTCTGATAGCACCTCGTGTTGTATGTTTGTTCCGATTCCAAATGCATTCGTAGTGATTAGTATACAGCTCATATAGGTCTATCGTGGCTATCCATCCGTATTGTCCATGCAGTGTCATTGTGTCAACCTCAATTATATAGGCTTGTTGGTGAGGTCTACCAGCTCTCGATCAGCCATCTTTGGAGAATTAGTCTCGACAAGGTCCCTATCAGCGGCCTTCGGGGATGCAACAAGAGCGATATCCTTGAGTTCTCCATTGAGATCGTCTTCTTGGTGTGCGAGCAGGCCTTCCTCTAGCGAGATGTCTTCCGAAGCGATCCTGTCCAAGCGCTGCTGGGATCCCTCCTTAGTGATCTGCAGAGGTGGGATACATGATGTTTCAGCGACGCAAACTGCGGGCGGAATGAATCGATACGTACGGCGACGTATATGGCAGATGACATAATAACGATCGTGCCAATGATAGACAGTGGCGGGGGTGTCGTGTGGAAGAAGATTCGCTCAAACGCCGTAGCAAAGACCACCTGCGACATTGTCAAGTTTAGCACTGCTTTGCATCATCAATACTAGAGAGGTGCTGACCTGCACGTATACTGCCATGGTTCCACGCCCCGCGGTTTCGCGTTGCAGACCCAGCGTCAGAAGGAACTGCACCACCGGTCAGTTGATAAATTCCCTTCCGTATACAGCAAACAATGCATCACGAACCTGTGCACAGAACCCGAAGAGCCCGATCATCAGCAGCATCGCCAGCCAGTCCAGGCGTGTGGGCACCACAACCTCAACGCGCGTCGCAAGGATCCTATATCGTGATGGAAAAGCAAAACAGATGAGCGCGGGCCATTCGGTAGATTGGTATGGAGCTTACGCTATTGTTGACACTATGACACACTGCGACGAGAAGGAGACAAGGTTATGCAGCGGGTGCGCGCGCTTGCCTATCGCACGGATGGTCGTGTCTGCGGGAGGCCACCTATCAGGACTGAGGTAGCACGTAATTTTGAACATTGATACTTACAAGCGCCAGTCGCTCCCAGTACACCAATCATCGCAACTCTGAAAGTGTACAGTTCCAAAAGTAAGCAAACCAGTTACGCGTCGTAAGAAACAAGTGCGGCTTACCCTACGGCAACCACTCGTTGCGCAGGCGTTACGCCGACGGCGGCGTCCACATCCTCCATGACGTGCCCTGTCCCGTCCGTCAATGGGATATCTGTCTCGTGAGACGCGCGCCCGAAGATGAATTCGGGTCGTGCGATGAGCATAACGCCCACCAAGGCGAACACTGTGGAGCAGATCAGGATGTCAGCGGCTGCTGGACGGACGATGTACTAATAAGCGATCAGGACGTACATCCGGCGAGCACTTGTCTCCACGAGAGCGCTTCGCGAAGGAAGATAGCAGCGGTTACGGTGGTGAGCATGGGCGCGAGGAAGGTGATCACCGTCGCGTCGGAGAGGGAGAGATATTGGAGCGAGTAGTAGATACCAAAGAGACCAAAGAATCTGTGCGCGGCGATCTGAATCAGTAAATGAATGCGATGGGCTGAGGATGTATGAAGTCGAATCAAACAGCGCAGACAGAGCTATCAATTCGCAGTTTTGGTTTTAGAAACTTGACTCTGTTTTGCTTGTCATGGCCATGGAGTGGTCGTCTTGTCTTGACACTTCGCCCGTACCAGTGATGTGGCACGCGACGGTCAGATCCAGTAGTGATGCAAAACATCAGGCGGTCTCACGCGTACAAGAAAGAGAATAAACCGACTGGAACATTGGATATCACTCACCCTACGAAACCTCGTAATGCCAGCAAGAGGCGAACACCCTTCGGTCCGAGGAACGGATCTGGGACTTTCATGATGTACCTGCAGAAGTACCGTACAGTTCAGTACGCATCATAGAAAGAGATATAATGGAAGCGTACATGTATACCACGCAGCATACCCAGGTTATTGCCTGGTAGATGATAATGATGTCAGGATCAGACACTAGGAAGCGTTTACGTCAAGACTCACCATGCGAACCCAGATTAGCTGGAAAGCCGGCACAGGAGGATCCAAGCTGTTCAGTTTCTTGACTGATACATTCATTAACGAGAAGAAACACTGCGATGGGAGTGAGCAGTTATCTCAGCTCGATGAGCAACTAGGCCCACACACCTGTGACGCTGCTATCAGTAGCATGCCCGTATTATTCTGTATCGTGCTCCATGCTCTAGAAGCAAACAACTGCCAGGCATCTCGTAGCCTCGTAAAGACAGACGGATTTTCAGGAATGGAGGGAAGTGGTGCGGGGATGAACGTGACACGGTAGCCACTGCTGGGAGTTAGAGGGCTCGCGTCGAACGTCGTTCTTTCCGGCGTGCCCGCGACATATCCTGTTCGTGAAGTCGTCGTCATATGAGTATCATACAACACAACGTGGGGACGAGAAAGAGGGAGGATGGAGGTCGTGCGAGAGCAACGAGGTCAACGACAAGGAGATGAGCGAAATTCCACTCAGGTTCCATCACGCGCCATCCCGAGGCGGTGTGACGCCTGTCAGATGCGAGAACAACCACCAGCCATCTTCATCATCGAACACCATGAGGAGACTGATGCAGACAGTCCAGACAAAAAGCCGTGGGTGCAGACAGGGTCGTCGGTGAGTAGACAGACAAGAGAGGAATCCGCTTTAATGTTCAATTATACCCTGCGCGTCGAAGGACGGTGAGATATTCATTGATCCGTCGTATTGAACCATAATTTATTGATTCTGTCCAGAATCTACAATTCTCTCAGGCACGTACGACAGGATGTAGTCTATGACTCGAGCAATCATACACGCTCACCGTCTTGAATCGATGTTGGCAGAAACCGTGTCGAACGAGATAGCTCATCTTCGACAGACCGCTACCTTTTAAATTGCCAAGCGACAAAACATACCAAGACATGCACGCCTATGGCCTTGAAAAACACCATGAACACCCACAGTCTTCCCTCCGTTCGAAAGGAATCCTGTTCATGTCGTGAAAGACCCGCCATGCTCTCTAGCCATGTGTGCATACACTCCTTTCCCACTATCTTCGTCGGCAAACATCTGCATACAAACCCAGCAAATGTGCCCTCCACAACGCGTGCATGTCATATGGTTGCAGCCCCCGTCTTTCACTATGTCTGTCTGGCACCTCGGACACGCCTTGACACCATTCTCCTCGCGCCATTTATTGTAGGCGAGCGTGTCCTCCGTCATCCCGCCCTTGAACTCGGCGCAGGTGAGGCCTTCGTGAAACTCGACATCGCATGACGCGCACACTCGCGCTAGGCAAGTCGGGCAGCGCAGGACTGTCCCATCGCTACTGGTGCGGTATATCGTCTGGCAATCTGGCGTTGGGCAGTAGTGGAACTCCTCCGGAAGGGCGTGTATATGAGATAGGAACGATGCATCCAAGAGCTCGTCCTCTTCTCCAGGGGTGAGAAGATCTCTGATCACGGATGAAGGGATTGCAACGTTGCAGCTACCGGTCGGCGTCGAACCCGCTTCACTTTCTGCTATGCATTTCATAGCGTCGAACTTCGTGGAAGGTGGCGAACGCAAGTAGTGCTGGAGACATGCCTTGCAATAGACATGACCACAAGGCATTCTGACGGGGTCGGTGGCATCGCAAAAACAGACAGGGCAGCACTCCTCTGTCTCGCTTGTGGCGTCATCGGATCGTCCTGACACTAATGCCGTGAATGTCTCTTGAATCTTTCGTAACTCATCTCCATTGGCACGCACAATCAGAGAGCGTTTGGCGACGTCCAGAAGAACTTTATCGTCTCCTACCGACTCCCCAAGCTTCGCAAACCCGCCCGTGACCAAGATACGAAGTTCGAGCTTCCCCAGCGGTATGGTATGCCTGCTGCTCTCGATGTCAGCCGTCTTCTGTAGTACGCTCGCTTTTGCAGTAGTGCGGCTGGCCTCAGAGCCGAACAGACGGATGGTTCGTAGACGTGGTTCGCACTGGAGGAAAGTTCCCGTTCGCTGGGAAAGAACGCGCAAGAAAAACATCCCTTCTGCGGAGGCGAAGTACGCGTCCCATACTCGCACACCACCGTCATCCACAAGCAGCTCCCCTGCGAACATCCCGTCCAGCTTCACCTTCAGCTTTCCAAGCGCCTTCGGCTCTGAGCTATAAACACGGACGCATACCGGATCCAGCTGCTCGCCATCCTCGTCTTTGTCGTAGTAGCGCACCTTGCACTCTTGGCTGTCGCGATGGGTGTCGATTTCTGCCTGTAAGATCGAAAAGAGCCCAAACGGAAGGGTGTACTTTATGGTATGGATGTGCTCGAGCCACAGTGGGCTACGGCCCAGGAAAGATTGTTTCTCGCCGTTGAACCGCCGGACAGCGCTCTCGGCGGCATCAGCGGTGGCGAACTGGGCAAATGCCACTACCTTGGGTCTTGCAGGATCTGGCACGAGCATGTCGAAAGAGTCGATAGCTCCGGATTCGGCGAGCAATTGACGAATGCGAGGAGCGCAATGCTCCATCTCATAGGAAGCTCTGCCTAGTGTAATGGCATCTGCGTCACAGAACCCTCTTAAATGAGCAGAGACAATCCGTGGAGGCAGCCCTTTGATTTCCACCGAAAATGACTCCGTCTGTCTGCGTCCAGGAGTCTGAAACGTCGTCGTGACTTTGCGCCCATTGAATGTTTTCCCATTAAGCTGCACGGCCTGCTTTCGGGCGAACGACAGTCCATCGTAGTGGGCCCACGCAATTCGAGACGGCGCGAACCACGATATCTTCACCTTCGTACTCCGCAGCGTAGCCCTGCCATCCTCGACAGCCCGCACGTCCATCCTGGCCATGATACGCCGCCCCTCGTACACGTAGTCCTGGAGCTTACTCATCGCGGCTACTGCACGCCTCGCATCGGCATACTCGACGCGGGCTGTGGCAGAGTCTCCAGGACTCACGATCAGGCTCTGGATATCGCCGAACGTTTCTACGAATTCCGTAAATTTGGCGGAGGAGAGAGGTTGTGAGAGATTGGATAGGATGAGGTTTCGCGACTCGAATGCTGTTGTAATCTCGGCGATGGAGGCTCCGGGTCCATACAACACCTTACAGCCATATTTGATTCGGTCTACAAAATGAGATTGGGGTTGGTCTTCTTTCTGGGTTTCTTCAGTCTGCAATCGATTGAGGATAAACACAACACAGAGACGCGCGGCTTATGTTTACCTCGATATCTGTCAATTTCTCTGGCACACTCGAGCGATCAGTATCATCCGTTGAAGAGATGATCTCTGATACAGGCAAGATGGGTTCAGCGGTGATTGTGACTGGCTGTTTAGACATTAGATTTTGACACATACACCTTATCGCGAACGTACTTTGGGCTTCGCAATTACGAAGTCGACATGCGTCGGTTTACTCTGACTCGAGGCAATATGAGGGAAGGGGCATGTCTCTCCTTTCGTACAGCGTCCCTGGACAAAAAACTTGCAAGGGCCGAAGACAGGACGTTCTACAGCGTGTGCAACATCCTGTCTCAGGCCGCTGCGGCTGTCCGAGACCTTGGCTGTACCCTGTGTCGGAGAACACGTAGGTGTCTTCATAGTGGAAGGCGACCGATGGATAGACGACGTAGGTGTCTGCCCCGGGGTAGCATCTGAAGCAATTTGTGGGTGGAGAAACCGGCAGGCCGATCCATTTCGACATCGACCTTGCAGGAAGAAACTGCATGTTGATGTCGCAAAACCCCCAAAGGATTTAGATTTCACTGCTGTGTCGGGTGCACTGTGGGAGTAGCGACACTGATTTCCGTGTTTGCATGCACCCCGGAGGTAAAAGCGGCAGGTCTGAGAGGATTGCGAGTACATCGTGGCGACAGTACAAGGCCCACTGGTAGGGCACCCACTCATATACGTCCGTACACGTGTATTACGCAGCTACTTGGTGTATAACCATGAGGCTATTTCCTGTGTTAATGAAGCTAAGGACAAGCCTTCCTGGGAGTTTGCCGTGAGCGCCATTGCACGGAGGAGCATGATTACGCTTTGCAAGCCATCGTCAGCAGCGCTGATAGACACGGTTGAGCACGCTGCGGTAGATAAGGTCTCCTGATAATAACTTGTACACATGTTGCATAGCGTGCAACATTTACCGGCGGGTTCAAACAGCAGTGAGGGTGGCCTAAGTTGAACTTGCGTTTGAATTTACTTGTGGCCCGTCGGGAACGGCCGAGGAGAATCCCGAAGTTCAGTAGGCGCCACCACCGCGAGTTTGAGCTTTTGCTTGCTTTTCAGATTCTATGTCTTCTATCCCCCCTTCGCACAAAGGTATATAACAAACCTGCAATACTTTATCTTGGCATCCGCCATACCGTTGAGTACATAGTAAAAAACCTTATAGTCTTCGTCACTGAATCCCTGGCAGCGTCCAGATGTCACTTACTGGAGCAAACATCCCTCCGGAACTTTTTGAATACATACTTGAACGTTTGACGCTTAGCCCGGAGCTCTACATACAACCTCACAACTTTGTGCAAGCCGGAAAACGGGAGCTCAGTCGATGCGCTTTAGTAAGCCGATACTGGGCACGAGCTTGTCAAGCGATGCTGTTCGACAGGGTCACCTTGCGCTCTCGAGAGGATCTCCTTCAGCTTATCGCATTCTTGGAGGCTCCAACCAGTCGCTTGAAACGCTACATTCAGTGTCTGGACATCGAACAGAACGGACCGTCGGAGCCTTGGCTACATACGATATCGTCTCTCTTTCAACTGCTTCCCGTCTTCCTACTTCAACCACGCATCTCTCTAGATTTCGCAGGCCCGAGCCATAAAACCCAACGTTCTATCCGCTCTATTCATTCTCTCGCACCACGATCTCTTCCAAGGAATTTCTCCGGAAGGATTATCCAGCTCTCTCTGCACGACATTTGCTTTCGCACTTTCTGGGATCTCGTGTCTCTAGTGGGTGAACTGCCTGACTTGGAAAACCTATCTTGTCGCAACTTGACCTGGAAGCCCTTGTCGTCCACCTTGCCTCCACGTTACTCGCGACGCATAACAAGTTAACCATTAGAGCTTAAAGTGATGGGCTTTACGGACGACTGGGCTGCAACCATTTTCTTTGTCATGTCTTATTCCTCTGCAGTACCCAAGATACACTGCTCACAAGCCGAATCCGTGCGAAAACTAGCCAGTAGCATTTGGTCTTGGACGAATTCTGAGATACAGACCGACGGGAAGAGATCAGGAACATCCTCGGCTGGACGTATAGCTTCGATGACACATAATCCGTACTTCAGTGAGTTGTCCGACGCGCTGTTTTGTTTTGCCATCTGAGATATATTAATGCAGGCATCCGATCATATAGCGATGCCACGGATGAAAACTCAGCGAGACCTCAGACTCCAGAGCTGTCTTTCGGCGAGCACTCGACCTAACCACCGTGATCCCCGACTCAAAACCTTTCACTGTTATCGATGGAATCAGCGTAGACTTTTCTTCCACTGTGTTGCACGTCAACACCTTGCTATCATACGACTGGAAGGCTACAGACGAGATTGAGTCCTATTTTCCTAATTTGCAGATTTTCTTATTGGGATTTCTCTCCCTGGAAGATATGGACATATTTGTACAGCACGTCGTCCCCACAAAGCTGCCACATCTATCTAGAAGCAGCAGACTGAGGTATGCTGTCATCAGAGACAATAAAATGGGCATCAGATACTGGAGCTATGCGTCTCCGGGTAGCACAGTCACTATAGGTGTGTAGCGCAGTATGATTCGACCGATTTATTACAATCTGACAAGGTGTACATCAGCTACGAAAGAAACAGTGTTGGTGAAAGTGGCCTAGGCTTCGATCAATACACGTTCCTTCGTAGACATTCATCAATATGCTACATTCACGGATAGCTCCCAGAATGTACGACACTTGGCATGGAGAACTTCTGGCTATGTGCCCCACCTTGCGGTGCCATTACGGCACATCAGGAACGTGCGTATCCTCGTGATGTCTTATTGAGTGCCACAATTTTAAACCTCAATACCACATTACAGCGCGTCACATCGAAGCGGAAATAAGGGCTGACATTCGTCACGATAAACATTGATGTAACGAGTCTGGGCATTGAGCAAAAAATGCAGAGCTCCAAAACGTAGGGTCATTAGGTTTTACCCATACAGATGAGGTGATTGTATTGACGTGTAGATGGAACGAACACTTCCTTGCTAATATGATTGTCTATTCATCCCCCTTGCCTCCGGTTAGCTCCTTCCACCACTCCTGGTTCAACTTAAGCTTTCTCATGGTTCATTTGAATTTCATCAGGCATGAGTTCAAAGCATAGTCTCCAAGCTAGCGCAGTCTTCATCATCAGATCCGCATTTCCTATCGGACAATTTCAGCAACTTCCGGGGCAGTGTTGGATATGCGGAAGTGACAGCCATTGACAAAGCTAGTGTCACGCCCGAAGAGCAGCTGACGATTATAATGTACAAGGGCCCAGGGAAGCTGTCAGAATCATCGGCGATGCCTGCCAGAACTGATCCCACTCCTCCACAGCGGTCGTTTACACGCTGGCTGAATTGCATAAAGGGCTTTGAGACACCGTCCATCGGCTCTCTGTGCTCCTCGCGTCCTCCTTTTGTCACAGCAAAGATAGTACGGTACATGCGTTCATCACTTGTGAAGATGATGGCCTGACTAAATCACAGGCTCACCTCCCTGTTTAGAACCCACAGCTTCCAACGAGTTGCTATCCCACTCTGCTGCTGTGAAGCGTAATCGGTACGATGTTACTCCAGTACACCGTTTACTCATACATGGCTTACGTATCATCTACAGATATTGCCGGTGATATCAATATGAAGCTCTTCGCCGTTATAATCTCCATCGTCTTGCCTGCTTCCATGACATTCGCAAATCCAGTAGCAATCCCCTGGAGTATGGCCCATACTCCGTCCGCGGGCTTGAAAGACATCACGTTCCCAATCAATATCGCCAACGCGCCGCATGTGAGCGGATACTATTTTGCCCAACAGTTTGCATTCAACGGTGCGAACACCGTTGGATACACTGGGCTACAGCCGCGCCCTGACCAGAATGGGAGCAGCATTGTTCACGGTGTCTTCTCCAGCTTTATCAACGGGACCACTTCCAGCCCGAGCGACCCTAACTGCCACTCGGGTGCCGATGGCGGTCCGGGCGTGAGCTGTGCTGTCGAGATTGCATCCTCCTACTCTCATACCTACAACCTCCTCGTAGAGAACGTCTCTGGCACAACATGGACTGGAACTATGATTGACACCGTCACTGGTGTCAGGACCCGCATTGGCACTTTCACGCTGCCGGCGGGTACATCTGGCATCCAGTCCAGCCAGGTCGGCTTCGTCGAATACTATTTGTGGAATCTTACCCCAGGCGTATGCAGCACCCTCCCAAAGACTTCTGTATTCTTTGGAACTCCAACGACTAGCACCCCCGGTGCCGGACCAGGAAGTCAAAGCGACGCGTATGAGTACGGCGATTGCATCGGGGAGGCTGATTTTGTTACTTCGAGAAATTCGAGCGGGGTTGCGGTTACTATCGGGTTTGTCCAGAGCACTCGTTTTGCCTGGCTCAGCCGTCTTTATAAATTGTTGATCCAGGCCTGAATTCTTGCGATCCAACCTTGTACTTAGCGTGTACAACGATTATTGCTGCTGCCGTTCTGATTCGGAGTATTTACTCGTGGTGATTGCTTGTGGACTTTCTGTAGTATTGTGAAGGCTCAGGAGGTCTAGCGAACAAGCCAGCATGACGGGTTACGCTGAAGTCCGATAGTTCTGTAGTGAAACGTATTGCATCGCCAGGATCCAAATAAGTACAGTAAGCAATAGAGCGTTCCGCCGCAGGCGGGAGTTATGGTGTCAATCAAAAATTCGAGACGTTCGACCAGCGGATACTGCCATGACTTGCGCAAGTACTGGGTCAGATCGCGCTACCAGGCACGATGCGTCATACAGTTCGTGCATGCCAGTTACCTCCTAACACGAAAATGGATCTGCCAATCCTGCCCAGTAACGTGTTGCATCCCAAGCAACTCTAGATTGTGAATCTCAATGCCATCAAAACCAATCTTCCAACGCGCATTTATATATTCTTCAGCGGGGTCCGGCCGAGCATCCTTGGGAAGGGCAGGTCAGATCTATCCCTCATATGTTTGTAGATTATAACGACTCACGTTTAAGAACGAACGCGTGCATTCTGCGAGAAACTTAGCCACCTTGGACCGACTAAGGGACGGTTCCACCGAACCCCTTGTGCGGACGGATCTCACATAACTCCAGTCAATATATCCCGGCCACTGTCAGGAAGGAGAAGAGGATTTTAGCGACTCGTACCGTGCACCAAACATACTACACACCAGAACTCTGACAGTGATTCTTCCCCGATCGAATGAGATGCGGTCTTTGCACCCATCTAGATTGTCGATGTGGCCTTGTAGCGCATCGACACATGCGATCCCACAACCTTGCTTGTTGTTGACATAAAACATCACAGGGTCTTGTAACGATCCTGGATTAACGGGAATCGGAGGCCAGTAGACGCGTTGTGGTACCACATCGTGTCCCCTCGGAAACGTACAAGCTAATCTGCGGACGGTTTGTCCAGTGCCCACACTGTTAGTCAATGTGAACTCCGAAGAAATCGGCGAAGGCATTGGTACTGTGCTAGCACGGCTGAGTGCGCGGCGAGACCAGAGACGTGGCGAGAATCTCATCGCTTGGAGGGGTGTCATGATGATGCGCCGGTCCGCTTCAGCTCTAGCATCATCAGTATGTGAACAGGACGAGGCGGATCGAGCACGAGGACCACGAGGACGGGGGGAAGCACGAGAAGTCGGACTACCAGGGGTGGGTATCCGTATATCTGGCATCCGTAGTCGTGCGAGAGATTTTGGCGGTTCATGCGCATATATTTGCAGGCGAAGTGCGATTACTGAGGCTTCTGGTCGAATGTGATAATCTTGGGACCAACATTGTTCCATTAAATCCCAGATCTGGTTGGGTATCGCCTGTAAGGAGGACGAGCGGAGGGGGCGCAATCCCTTCGGTACTTCAATGATGATCTCGTGCGTTTGCATGTCGTCGAATGGGGCGCTGCCTGAGAATATCTGCACAGACATGTACTTAGAACAATTTTCTGCAATGGGATGAGCAATGATGTTACCTGCCATAAGACACAACTATACGAATATATGTCGCTAGCAGGAGTATGACGAACTCTGCTGAGGCCAAATTGGGACGGGCAGAGGAGTTCTGGGGCCATCCATTTAGTAGCTCCATATCTGGAACACCCACTTTCCGTTGACGAATCAGCAAAATTGGACAACCCAAAATCGATGAGCCTGGCGTGCTCGTGCTCGTCGATCAAGATGTTTCGCTGGAAAAGACGTATTAATATCAAGCTTTGTACATATACGCAGATGTGACATACTCCGTGTAAATCCCCATGGACGACATTCTCTTTATGAAGATATGCAAGACCCGCCGCAATCTCGGCAGCCTTAGAGACAAACAAATGACTGTTAGATGGCAGGGAAGCGACTGGGTTTGCAGTACCTACAAGACAAGATAGCTTTCTTTGGCTTGGGTTATTATTCTGGATGTATGTCCGTATGTCGCCATGAGGCATCCATTCTGAAACGACCGATGGGATTCCATTGAAGGTGTTTTGATCAACGCCGAGTAAGGAGGATATATTTGGGTGACATAAATAGCGCAAGAGGAGTATTTCCCGATAAAACGTCTTTATGAAATTAGTGGTTGAGTTCAAGCTGACAAGACTCTGGGCTCTCACTTTCGACCATTTCACTCGATCGTCTAATGTTTGCATCAGGAAGACTCTGAATTTTTTCAGAGCTACATCCTTCCCCAGCCACTTACCACGATATATATCGGAGAATGCGCCGCCAGCGACGCAGCCCGAGGTTTCGAGTTGTATATCAGAGAGATACAGAGATTGAGGAAGACGATCGGTATCTTCAGACAACCGAACATTGAGTCTGACCAGTGTACGCCTGAAAGCGAGCCAACCGGTTCTGGTGAGCCCTGCGGCCGTGCTGGACGACCATAAACTATTATCAGAAAGTATCTGCAGACGGCATTAATAAAATCCCAGTATTCTGGATGCGCCACTAACCATATCAATAAACTCCAGCATCCCCTCTGCTGTAGCGCCACGCGTGTTCTGGATTTCGCTCTTTGCAGACGCCGAACATACAAGGTCCTTCAAAACAGACGCAGCCCGAAGGTCATCAGTATGTAGTGCGCGACGTAACCAGGCGTCACTCTCGCATCCCAACTCCTCTGATAACTGAAATTTGCCGTTGAGTTATATTCTCTTTCAGCCCAATAGATGAATCGGCACCTGTAGAAGCTGCGTCCGCTGGGCGAACGCACGCGATATCGTTTGTATAGCGGAGTTCGGGTTTTGAAACGAGAGTTGCCACGACATAAGACACCTGTAGCTATAACGCGCCGTTTGAGTACGGCATCTTTTGTATCGCACCAAGGAAAACTAATGATACCTCTTCTCTGGCAGTCCGTGTGACCGCTTCCGACAGTTATGGGCAATCCTGGCTAATCCCATGGCGACGGTCTATAAATATAAGCACTTAGTCCAGCATAGAGAGAATGACATCTACCTCATAGTGGCATGCTTCTTGTGGTGCGTCGATACCAGACGTCTCCCGAGTGAGCAAGATAGTCTGTTATCAGATCTATGAGTGAGACTATAGCAGTGGTCACATTTGAGCTACAACTTACCCTGTTTTCAATACCAAAATGACTTCTGTGGCATATTGCCAGATGTAATAGCCCCAAATCTTCTCCGAGAAAGGTGTCGTGACATATAGCGCAGGAGAAATATCCGGTCATACTCAACGCCCGTCCGAGAGCTGATCCGCCTGATAACAGTAGTGTTAGATTGGCGCATATCACGGTGCATATAATGAATTGAGCATGCTTGCCTAGCGACTTCAAATTAATCCTCCCATGCACGGAACGTGAGTCGCAGCTAGTGTTGTCCAATCGTAATAGCCGGCTCCTACAGCGACGTCGTTGACCGAGTCCCTCGCTGAGACACACCCCTCAGGCCTGCAGATGCAGCGCTACTTGCCTCCTTGCTACCACGAGGACTGCCCTGCATGATAGCCGCGGCACTGCCAGTAAGTCCTCGAAGTTCAACCTGTGCGAGATCTGCACGTTCAGCACGTTTACTGTACCTGACCACGTGCCAGTTCCCATCAAAGAGCCGCTGGCGTGATGGCTGCAGACCGCTCAACGTTTTCGTTGTCCACTACCACGACAGACTGCGATCCGTTGGTACGGCTTTGGAAACACTGCTACTCGAGAGGCTTGCATCTCGTTGCGGCCAAATGAAGATAGGCGATTGAGAAACTTGACGAAGCATCGACGTCATTCGCGAAGTAGTATAGCCTGCGAAGCATTATGCCACCAGATATCCTTCCATCGCTCTATCCACCAGCACACTTCGTTGACTTCGATTGACCCGTCTTCCACCAGATGAGCATGGTCGAGCTATGTTTCTGTCTATCGTGGAATAGAACGACAATCATGAGCCGAGCCATTGCAACAAAGGGGATCTTATGGTGCGTGATTTATTTTCAGTACTTTCCAGCACACGGTATGCGATACTTACCACCAGAAACGTGCCTCGCAACAGGAAGTGCGATCTCATCTGTTTAAAACAGGGTTTTTCTTGAGTCTTCCTGTCAACTGGTGATCCCGTGGTCGATGTCTCATCTCGGCAGAGTCTCGGATGCTCATTACCGTGCATTCGAACACTGTCTATCAACTACTCCTCTCGATATTTTGCCTACTGCTTTTCGTATCGCGTCTAGGAGTCAGAATGTCGTGAGAAGAATGGCCCGTTTCCAATTGACAAGATGACTGACCGCTTCGCAATCCTGGCCAGCCTTTCCTCTCGTTCGGGTCATCCTCTGCGTCGTTCTTTTGGGTCTCAAAAATTTCCACACTCGAACCATCTGGTATCGCTATCGCTATCCTGTACGCTGCAGGACTGGTTGGGGACCCGCCTGTCAGGATTCTGGGAAGTAATGCAGCCTAATCCGCGCAGAATGTGAGTCATTACCTCCGCTCTTGGGTCGATCACAAGGCACGAAGGAAATGCGGGAGAACAAGATCGATTGCGGATGAGACTCCGTCACATTCCTATATATCATGATGCCGCTTACCGACAGTAAAAGATGTCTCTCCTATCCCTCCGCATTCTGCTTCTACCCACAGGTCTCGTTGACCTTGGTGGGAGACGCATTCGTAACTCAGGTGGACGTTGTTGTTCAAGCCTGCAGGCCCCAGTCATCAGAAATTGCCCACTCGAAAGGCAGCTGATTGACCAGATTGTTGTAGGGTGTGGCGAAGCAGCGGTAAGTTAGGCGGTTGATATCGTTCGATGGGTCACTGAACGTTTCGAGACATCTTAGGATTTGCAGATATCTTTATTGTCTGTCCGAAGTAAAGCCTTGGTGGATGTAAGACGGCTCGCAGACTGTTGCATATCAAGCACCTAGGCATAAACAGCAAATATACAGTGAGTAAATGCTTTAACGTGCTTGAATAATTATGTGGAACTCACCAGCACCGGGGCGATTTCCAACAACAAGATGGTGAGAGGGGGCGAAACAATCTCTCTGCAAGTCGCATCCCTACCCTGTCGACTTGACAAGGAATTGGTCCGTCCATTGTTGTCCATTCGTTCACATAGGAACCATTGCGGTCTGATCGTTCGCTGAAGGGGTCATCCATCGCCTTACGAACCATAATTCTCTATGGTCCCCCGGTCTCGTCCCTATCCAAGGTCACGGCAAAAACTGCCTGATCGGGATTCCGGGTCCCCAGGTAGCCTTCCCAGAATTGCAGCCAAGACTCGCCTTTGGCTCAGATCCTCCGCACGTGACGCATCACAGCAGTCATGTTTTGGTCCGGCTTTCATGCTACTATGTCAAAACTAAACAAACTTTTCATTGAGATTCACACGTTCGCCTTGATGCGTACAACCATCAGACAGGCGTATGTGTCTGTCGAGATGAATACAGCTTTGTTTTCCTGATGAACATGTTGCATATCCCATTCTGCCTAGCATATGGCAGCGGCTCCGTCGCAGCCATTCATAAATGTGAGTAGTTCATGGCTTCCGTTTGACCAAACAGCCTAACCTTTTTCAGAAATGAAATACCTTACCAGTATACTAGATCTTGGGAAGAAACACCCTCCCTGGTACCTGGGAGTTATCGTGTGCTCGCGCAGGATCCTGCACAGCGGTTCACCACTGATGCGGAGGGGCGTCAATGGTACGTGTACATCCGGCTTTGTGCATGGACCCGAAACCGAAACCTCATATCCGTACCCAGCGCGTCGGGCGATACCCACGCTAAGGATTCTGCATACTCGGAGTGGGAACTACGATGAGATGCCGATGCAAACGTTGGCGGCGCATCTGGCGCGACATCGCCCGAACATCTGTCCGCAGACGCTTCACACGGTCACTTTTTCCCACTCGGAGCCCGGAAGCTCACTTTTGTGAGCGAAACGAGCGTGAGCATTCCTGCGACTCCCTCCCCGGATCATGAGAGAGCGTAGATGATGAGCTGCCCACATTTCCTCGAGGACGTGAAATCCATACTATAATCGCAACGATACCTGTGAACTCTGAGGCAATTTCTGGTCTTGAAGGTCGACGATTCTACCAGTCGTATGGCACGCTCCCGCTCATATTTCCTGTGACAAACGTACGGTCCCAAGGTATGTAATATCACTCCAACTCCTTGGTTACCTGTAATGAAGTTTAACTCATAAACCAGTAGCGCGGTATGGGATACTCTTGGCTGTCCTCTCGTCGTGATCCAGTCAATGGGGCTATATCCTTTGCCCATACGTGTACCAAAGAAATGGATCGGGGTGCCCTGTCCGCCTCGGAACCGCATGGGTAGCCTCCCGCATTTCCAAAATGTACCTGGTCGTACCCATCAGCGCGTTCTCACACCTGTTATTACGCATGACTGTCACATATCCTCGCGTTCAACTAGGCACAACACGGGCAAAAACTTTGTTTCCTCCTCCCAGGAGCGCGTCAGGCACGTATCGGGCTACGCAGAGCAGAGGTTCCGTTCGCGGAATGGTTTGCCTCCACCCACAGTCATGAGAGCGCACGAAACCGACCGCTCTTCATTGGCGAGCCCTTTTGCAGAGTGACTGAGGTCATCTCTCGGCATCGAGAGATGAGTCAAGGAATATACTGCATCAAACACCATGCACTGCTACCCACGCTCCTGTGACCCTCGGGAAACCACAACTCACCTTCGGCTCCTGTTCATTGCTCAGTACTTGAAACCGCATACCTCTGCGAGATATAAAGGCTGGCCAGTGGACGACCGGCTTTTCTCCAGGACAACGAGTTTCTCCACTCACCGCTCTCCTCAGGACTTCGAGTTCTTTCGTGTTCCAATCCTCCACTTTTCCACCTCACTTGATCATCATTGCAATGGCTTTTGCTTCCCTCCTCACTTTCGTCGCCCTCGCCGCAGTCTCGCAAGCTGCTCGCGCCCCCGTAAGGCCTACGGTCTGCTCTGACGGCACTCGTGTCGCCAACGGGGCTTGCTGTGCATTCATCCCTGTATGTGCACCTTCCTTGCAAGACACGTTTTGTACATTGATGAAGAGCTTTCCCGCTCCAGCTTGCGGATGACTTGCAGAACACGATCTTCATGAATGACTGTGGTGAAGATGGTAAATGACGATTTACTATATATGCAACGGACCATCAACTCACATCTTATCCTTAGCACACGAAGTTATTCGGCTGACGTTCCGTGAGTACACATACATACTACAGTACATAACACTTCGGACGACCTACTAACGGGAGGAATTCGCAGACGATGCCGTTGCTATCAGTCGCAAGCAAGGTCCCAAAGCGTGAGTTTCATCGTCTTCTGCAACAAAACGCTGCGGGCTGATTTTGTTGGACTGATGCAGTGGTGGCGGAGCCGACGGATCTATGCTGCTTTTCCCAACCGTCGAGCCGAACTTCTCGGCCAACAACGGTATCGATGACAGTGTCAACAACTTGATCCCCTTCATGGCCAAACACCCCACGATCAGTGCTGGTGACCTCGTACAGTTCGCCGGCGCAGTTGCTCTCTCAAACTGCCCTGTATGCACTTCGCTCCAGCAGCTTGTCTACTACTGACGCATCATTCGACATTGTTATAGGGTGCCCCTCAACTCGAGTTCTTGGCTGGCCGTCCTAACAAGACAATCGCAGCCGTCGATGGCTTGATCCCCGAGCCTCAGGACAGCGTGACGAAAATTCTCGAGCGTTTCGATGACGCAGGTGGCTTCACGCCATTCGAGGTCGTATCTCTCCTCGCTTCGCACACCGTCGCTCGTGCAGACAAGGTCGACGAGACTATCGATGCCGCCCCATTCGACTCTGTATGTTGTCTTTCGTGCTTATCACCTTTCATCAGATCGCTAGCTAACTTCGCCGTTTCCGTCATGGTTTGTAGACGCCTTTCACTTTCGACACTCAGGTGTTCCTCGAGGTGCTGCTCAAGGGCACCGGCTTCCCCGGAACGGACAACAACACAGGCGAAGTTGCATCGCCACTCCCGCTGACCTCCGGTACCGACACGGGCGAGATGCGCTTGCAGTCCGACTTTGAGCTCGCCCGCGACGAGCGCACTGCTTGCTTCTGGCAGAGCTTCGTGAACGAGCAGGAATTCATGGCTCAGAGCTTCAAGGCTGCCATGGCCAAGCTTGCCATCCTCGGACACAACCGCGAGGATCTCATTGACTGCTCCGACGTCGTCCCCACCCCCAAGCCTGCTGTCAAGACACCCGCGACATTCCCAGCGACAACCGGCCCCAAGGATCTGCAGCTCACCTGCAAGGCTCTGAAGTTCCCGAACCTCCCTGTTGCGCGTAAGTGTGCCTTCATGTGATCAGTTGACATCGAACCGTGCCTGATATTTGGTTTCTTTGCGACAGCCGGCAACACACAGGCCTTGATTGCTCACTGCTCCGACGGTGCCATGAACTGCACCACTGTTCAGTTTGCGGGCCCCGCGTAAAGTTTCTTCGTTCCGTTCGTCACAGTAGTGCTGCTACATATCTATTTTCATATGGTCTCTGCATCTCCCATTCGCATGGGAGCACTCGGTATTTGTATCACTAGAAATGCAACTATCGTTCCAGTCTGTTCTACTACTGAGCCAAGCTTATCTTGAGGTATACTGAGCTCGACTGTCTCGCATTTTGCTCTTGGTACGATGTTTTGGTGTCATCCCCTGTCGCTTATATGAGAGTTGACTCGTTCCGAGTCCCTGTTCCCCTCTGTGCACGCATGGATCACTGCGTCCCTAGTTTGCGTATTAAAACGGTGTGATGGATGACACTGTAAATTCCACATATGCATCAGTGTTTCGCTGCCTGCCCAGCAGTATTTGCAGTGTTCACAAAAGGCGTTTTGATGGGTACACGTACAATTACATTCCTTTCCTGCACGCATTTTTGATTACAGTTAAAATAAAACGAGTCTTCAGTAAGTCCTCATTCACCCAAGCTTCATGTTACAAACACCGAACCTGGGGGTCTCAGATCGAAAGCAGCGGAGGTGCAGAATTACGTAGGCGTCTATCAACAGTATCCCGACGTATAACCATATAAGGCAGTAGGCGGGGTGGCGCTTTGAATGGCCAGCTGAACGGTCGCGGCAGTAACATGTTGGTACGTTCCACGTCGGACAACTCTGAGAACTCACATACTTCACAGTCTACAACAGATCAAGCAAGAGAACATGAGAACCAGCAATATTTAGGTGAAATATGGAAAGTGGAGACGAAGTGCCGTGCCGTGACAAGACGTCGGGAACGGCGGAGTCGGTTTCCTGGAATCTGCAGTGCAAGGTGATACGCTGCGTTGATGTTTCCCATAACCTGGTGCAGAGCCGGTACAGCGGGTGAGATCGAAGAACCGAAATACTCATCAACGGAGCCGTTGCAGCCCCCAAGGGTGGGCAGCGCTCTACGCATCAGTGTTCGCCAAATAAAAAGCGAAAGATCCGACAATCTGCCAATGTATATTGCGAGGAGTATGCGCCAGATAGAAGGCAGTTTGCTGAAATTACTGTCACGTCAGAGTCGCTCGGATATGGATTTCCTAGCATTAGGATAATGCCTGAAGTACGTATTTAAAGATAGACCATGCCTACCACTAGCAGCACTCCGTTGATATATCGTAACCAAAATAACGGGCGAGGATACTCATCCACTGCCGAGGGTACGATACCAACGTAGGGGATCTGGGAGAGCATCGAATGCCTGGTACTCTTCGCACGTTCTATACTTAACTCAGAGACATGCTCGGTGAGAACTTATATCGAAAGCCATTGATTCCATCAAAGAAGCTTTTACAACAAAGTACAGCGTGGACACTGCATAACAACGGCGGTGTAGAGACGTGAGTAGTGGGGCCAGATGGTATGATCCAGTAGCAGAGTGAAATAGTAGACGATATGAGCCAGACACGAAGCTGCAACTTTGCCTTGCGTCATGTATCGCATTTGAAGATACAGAATACAACTTAGAGAAATCTAGAGACCGATGGTGGCGCTTCTTTTCTTCGCCAATGCTTGGGTGAAGACGCAATTTGCGGAAAACGGCTTATCACAGCAATTTGTAACGGACTGAGACAGTAGTAATTGCATGTTCTAGTAATACAAATACCGCAATGCTCCCAAGGAAATGGAAGATACAGAGACAACGTGCACATAAAGATAGAGAGCCAGACACCCTGCAAAATATACCACTTACGCCGGTCCAGCGAACTGAACAGTGGTGCAGTTCATGGCACCGTCGGAGCAGTGAGCAATCAGGGCCTGTGTCGTACCGGCTGTTGCAAAGAACAATTATCAGACATAGTTCACCGTGACCTGATCACATAAAACACTCACGCGCGACGGGGAGGTTCGGGAATCGCAGGGAGTTGCAGGTGAGCTGTAGGTCCTTGGGGCCGGTGGTCGCTGGGAATGTCGCGGGTGTCTTGACAGCGGGCTTGGGGGTGGGGACGACGTCGGAGCAGTCAATGAGATCCTCGCGGTTGTGTCCGAGGACGGCAAGCTTGGCCATGGCAGACTTGAAGCTCGCAGCCATGAACTCTTGCTCATTCACGAAGCTCTGCCAGAAGCAAGCAGTGCGCTCGTCGCGGGCCAAGGCGAAGTCGGACTGCAGCCGCATCTCGCCCGTGTCGGTGCCAGAGGTCAACGGGAGAGGTGATGCAACCTCGCCCACGTTGTTGTCTGATCCGGGGAAGCCGGTGCCCTTGAGCAGCACTTCAAGGAACACTTGTGTGTCGAAAGTGAAAGGTGTCTATGTGATGATAAATGCAAGTCAGCCGCTGAGTTGATGATCGGGTGCAGAAACGACTGAGACTGACAGAGTCGAAGGGAGCGGCATCGATAGTCTCATCAACTTTGTCTGCGCGAGCGACGGTGTGCGAAGCGAGGAGAGACACGACCTCGAATGGCGTGAAGCCACCAGCATCTTCGAAACGCTCGAGAATCTTCGTCACGCTGTCCTGAGGCTCGGGGATCAAGCCATCGACGGCTGCGATAGTCTTGTTAGGGCGACCGGCCATGAACTCGAGTTGAGGAGCACCCTAAGTAAAAATGGTGTGTTAGCGATAGATAAATCACTGCGCGAAGACACGTACGGGGCAGTTAGAGACAGCGACTGCGCCTGCGAACTGAACAATGTCGCCGGCACTGATCGTGGGGTGCTTGGCCATGAAGGGGATCAGGTTGTTGACACTGTCGTCGATACCGTTGTTGGCCGCGAAGTTCGGCTCGATGGTTGGGAAGAGCAGCATCGACCCATCGGCTCCGCCACCACTGTGCGAGTTAGAAAAGTTCAGCTTCGGAATTTGTGATACAGGAAGAAGAGAAACTGACACTTTGGCACCTTGGCTGCGACTAATAGCAATGGCGTCGTCTGAGCATCCGTCAAATCAGTACGTCGTACGTTTGTTTCACTATCATGCGTATGCTTACGGAAAGTCAACCGAAGAGCTTCGTGGGCTAGGAAAGATTTTTCGTAAGTGTATTGCTCATGAACCGTACTAAGGATTGGGGTTTACCATCTTCACCACAGTCGTTCATGAAGATTGTGTTCTGCAAATCCTGCGCGAGCTTTGATTGGGGGATTTAATATCAGCGGCGAAAACTTTGATGCAGACGAAAAGTGTGCGTACGGGAATGAAGGCGCAGCAAGCTCCGTTGGCGACACGAGTGCCGTCAGAGCAGACGGTGGGCCTCACTGGGGCGCGAGCAGCTTGCGAGACCGCGGCGAGGGCGACAAAAGCGAGGAGGGAAGTGAAAGCCATTGGAATATCAGTGAACCGAGGTGTCCAAGTAGGAGAGTGGAAAACGAGAGAACCTGTTATCCTGAAGAAAAGACGACTGCACGCTGTCTGGCTTATATACCTTGCAGATGTTTAGTTGAACTACTAAACGAGCCATAGGAGCCGAGGACGAGCTGTTGTTTTTTCGAGGCTCACAGGAGCGTGGTTGGCGATCTGATGTACTTGGCACAATGTATCCATTGGTGCATCACTTTCCGGGAGATGACCTCAAACGTCGCTGTGGCATCTGCACCAATGAACAGACCTCGGTTTGGTCAGCTCTCAGGACTGTGGGTGGAGGCGACTTACAATTTGGAGGACGGGACCAGTGTTTTGGGTGGCCCGACATGTGTCCGCCCAACACGTCCTGAGAGGAGATATGATTTTCGCTACTTAGTTGGAATCAACACAAGAAGGAATGCGGGAGAGTATTGATGGGGACAAACAGGTGCCATCTTAGGAAGGCGGAAGGTTAACCGTGCGGTTCCGAGTGCGCCCTGATCTATTTCTTCGTCCAAAAGGCACTCACACGAAACTGCGCTAGTCAACGTGGTTGTAACGAGCAGACTACCTAAAGAGTCACGTACCATAAGACTGGTCCACAAGCTTGACTTGACATCCGCAGCGCCGTGTCACCAAGGAGTCGGGAAGCTCACGGAAAGATGATTAGTGATATTTCGTACCTTGGGACGGCGCGCCTGTCGCATGAGACACTGGCGTGAGCGTACCATGATGTTGGTGTAGTCAGAGCCTTGGGATACTAAAATTTGCTAAAGCGTTCACAGGAACTGGAATGATTATGGTAGGAACTTCACGTCCTCGAGGAAAATTATCCAGGGTGTCGTGTAGGCTCTCTCTTGAGCCGGAGGGAAGTCACAGGCTTATACACGCTCATCCCGCCAACCGTAAAGAGGGAGGTTCCGAGCTCCGGGTGGGAACAGAGCCATGGGTGAGCGTGTGAAGCACCCGCACAGAGGTTAGACCGACGTTGCCCTAGACGCGTCTGCTAAAGCAGCCTTCAGAGTATAAACCGCTAAACACAACGTAGTCTCAGTGTTCCTCGACGCGTTGAAGTCGTGTTACGAACGGCGTTGGGGTGTCTCTTGCTGAGATCATGAATGTTGTCGTTAAGACGAAGGCGCTTAAATCCCTCCACGTTTGGAAATAGTTGCTTGATATGGTCTCACGTGGCGCGTCGATCACTTCGGTCTTGCGAGCTGCGTAAATTCTGCGAGTCTTCTAGTGCAAGACTAGCTGGTTATTAGTGGAGACCTTGGAGACACTTATGCGAATACTGGTTTAACCACAGTGTCGGTATGTGGGCAATGCACCTAAGTATTTATAGAATTCAGCAGAGCCCAGGGAGATGGTGCAGAGGATAGCACCAATGGCACGTACTAAATTTACCTACTTCCCACTGAGCGGCATGCTCCGTCCACTCTACTGGGGCCCCAGCAATATATGTATGCATGATTGGCTCAAGTGACACGTCGACATAGCAGTGTATCGCCCGCAGTCGGGCTTGGACGCGCCACAGATCGCTGTTTCGCGCGATATCAATTTCGTCTCTCACATCTGTTATGCCCCCGTTTCCTGGTACGAGGAGCGACATCGGTACCGCGAGGAATATCTGCACATGCAACCTTCTCCGCATAGTTTTCGCGGTACCGAGATGCGCAGGAAATTGAAGACGAAGCCAAGAGAGGCTTGGCCCGACCTGGAGGTAAAACCGCAGTTCAAGACGCTGTGAGCTATACCGTTTCTAGTTTATCTCACCTTTCGCTCGCTCCGGTGAAATGTTGTGTGCAGCCAATCCTACTGATGATTGCGTAGGAGGCAGTGGTCAGGCAGCTGTTGTACCTGTCGCACGGCATCTGGGCTCCCAGGACCGGCTACTGTTTCTGAGGATATTGTCCAGGCAGTGGGTAATCTACAACTTGTGAGAGATAGTCGTGAGTACTCGCTGCGCATCATCGCGGACGAACAAGATGATCTGCATGTGCCTTCTCCTGAATGATCGCTGAGCCCTTCGTTTGATTTTAGGCCCCTTGCTCAGTGCTTTCTCAGAAGAAACGCGGAGCTGTTCAGGAACGAAGCTAATCAAAATGACAATACCCATGACGATCTGAGTGATAACTTACTTGGTTAATACGCCGGCTCCGATGCTTCGCCTTGCGACTGGGAGATCTAAATATGCGCATACGGTGTATAAGTACCCTGGCGGTCAAGTCAAACGCACCTGCCATGAATAGTAAAACCGCGATGCATCTGACCAAGAGAATTATATCACAGCATCGCACTTTACACATTATGGCATGATTGAAGGTTGTGCTTGCGAGTAGATGACGTCACATCTCATCTTTGCAAGATGAGTTCAAATAGAAATTGTATCCGGATCCAGTTCTAAGTGATCAAGCAATATACAGAAGCATCATGTAAAGTAAAGCGTGCCTTCTTCACAGCGCATCATTCTCAACCAGGTTTCCACAGACGATATACTTGTTGGAGAAATGCTCCATCCATCCTTTCATGTTGTCACTATAGGAGAACGGACTGTCACACGAGTTCAAATGCAGAGGAATGGGATGCTCACATCTCGTCTGGCTTAAGGTCCTCCAGCTTATCGAGAGGTTGGTCAATCGGAGTAAGCATCTCTGTCGGGTATGTTAATCTCGGTTCCTGGCTGAGGTAGAGAAATCGTGCACGCACCGTCGTCAAACGACTGCTTCGCCATGCCACGAGAAGCATCGCGTCCCGCAAAGTTCGCGTACATCCCAGCTGTGGGTACATGTAGGACCGAATGATCAATCACGGAGCGAAACCTGTACACGTACTGGGTCCATAGAAGTTCCGTCCAGCCGTCACATCATAGACTACACCCTTGATAGCGAGCAAGATACGAGGGTCATCCTTCCCGTTGAAAGGATATAAGGTCTTAGGGGTGTAGGTCTTGAAGAGTAGTGTGGGAGGATGAGACTTCGGCATCCATGAGTACCCCTCCTTGAACTCGGTGGGGGCCTTAGAAGGTGTCGAGGTTGATGGGAACACGATACGCTGCACACAGTAGAGGACATAGAGCAGCAAAGCAGAATTGATTGGGAGGGTGAGGTCGAACGACATGGTGGTTCGAGCAGAGGATTGATGAGCGCGGGTTTCTCGGCAGAACCTGGGTTCACGCTCGGCGGACCGCTCGTTCGCTGCGTCAACCTCGATGACCTCTGGTCACGACGTCTACATACTGCTTCTCTTATAGATGCTGGTGTTGCCCGTGACCACTTCGTATATTCCACGGGCCGTTTTCGTGTAAATATAAAGACTTGCGAGATGGCAGACAATCGCGAAAGACACCCTCAAAGATGTGGAGAGGAGCGATCTGCAGTCTCTTGTTCATCTACGCGTGGTCTATCAATGCGCTTCGTCTAGTGGGCTCATCTACGTTAGGTCAGGATCCTCAGACGGTGAATAGACTGAATGGGGAGTCATTTCAGCAGGACGCGCTAGTCACGTTCAATGGTGAGCATCTTGACAGATTATATTGTATGATATCGTGCTAACCCATCAGCGATACCAAACAGGTTTTCAGTATGTTGTATTTTGGGCAGATAGTCCTGCAAATGCATCCATCAGACACGCATCTGTATCCAGACGGGCCTTAAGAGGTTCAGGCGGCTCAGAATGGGAGACGTTCACATTGACAGATTACGACCAGACGGACGATGACGGGCATGATATGTATGTTGTGTGGAGGAGTTCTCTATAGCTACATTCTAACATATGAGCTTGTAGCATATCGTTAGGCATCTCGCCAGGGGACGGTACTCTACATATAGGCTTCGATCAACATGACAACCCTCTCCTCTACCGTGTGTCTAAACCCGGCATAGCTACAAATCCTTCCACGGCGAACTGGTCCCCCGATATATTTGGACCTATTCTGGTACGTCATAATTCAATTGACCAATTCGCAAATCGATTGATTGTGAACCGTAGGATTACTTACCTGGGCTGGAGAACCTGGACAAATCCGTGTTCTTCACCAATGTAACATATCCGCGCTTCCTGAACATTCCTTCTGCTGTTCACCAACCCCACTCCAATGCCGACTTGCTGTTTGAGCTTCGAGTGGGCCGGTCAGGGCTGGGAGACGACTGGTTATACCGCTATACTCCAGGAAAAGGCTGGGCACAGATTGGACGATACTTGGAGGTTATATGATTCCTTTGCTTGAGTGTTTGCAAGCACTGAACCGTTCTTTTTCGTAGGGTGTAAACAGTCAGTCCAAGAAAGCCTTGTACTCCGAATAATTGGATTTTGAGCGACGCTTGCAGACAATGCCTACATCAACGGACTGGACTTCGATTCACAGGGTGTCTTGCATGCAACATGGTCTGTGAATTCTGTAAATTATCACAACTAATGTTGATCCTTTACACAGGACTTATCGTGACTATGTCAACGATACGGGCCAAGACGTCGCTGTAGAGGCTGGACCGAATGGACCAGAAAACGTATGTTCCTCTTCTAGCGTCGAATACGTCTATTTCTTGAGCAGTATTTCAGAACCACGACATGGACTATTCTTTCAGCGCAGACCTAGGCATCACTTGGCAGAATACCTGGAAGCAGCTCGTCGCAAATACGACTGCGCAAGAGCCGATTGTACCTGTGTCTGCTGGTATCACTATCTTCAGCATTCCGAAATATGGGTCGGTATTTGTTTTGATATACATATAATGGAGCTGTAGGATAGATACTGATTTCGCTCATGACAGAGGGATCCTCAATCAAGAGGCACAGGTTATCGATGCTGAGGGCAGAGTGCACGTCTTGAACAGAGAGAACACGACTGGCATTGAGCAATGGTACCTACATTCACCATCACTACTCTTATTACCATCGGGAAACTGACAACGTTCATGTCCGTAGGTACCATTACTGGCGCAGCACAATGGGGTTGTGGACGCGCACGCCGTTTCCACTGCCCGACGTCTTGCCTTCCACAAACAACATCACCGGTACCCCGACTGTGATAGGCAAACGTGGCAAGCTCGTTGCGCCACCCCTCAACTCCGGGGTCCTGGGCTCGAATTCTGGTGCTGCATTACTCGCAATCCTGCCCTCGAACGCGCCAAACTCTACGGCACTCAGCATTCTCGGCAGCACAGCGGCAGGGTCTTTCCGTGACTGGCGGGTGCTGTGGGAGGCCACTAGTGGGTGTGTTGCGGAGCCTCTGTTTGACCGTTATAGGTTGCAGGGAGATGGTGTGCTGAGTTTGTTCCTGGTCAACGGTACAGAGCTGCAAGTGTCTGATTTTGCGCTATAATGATATTTTGCTAGGTTTTTTGAGAGATTATCTGGCATATGCTTACCACCAGATAGGTATCCACAGCGTCGACAACGACCAGCAGCACTTGGCTCGCCGTATCAGACTCTTGTAAGGCTGTGGCCTCACCGAATTGGGACGGCCACCGATGGGCGCCAAACGCGTGCTTCTCGGTTCATTGATGCACGCACTCATAAGTATGTACTCAAGACAAAGGGAGATAGCACCCCGCACCTCTTCACCTCCACCACCGTGCACTCAACTATAATGTTGGTGTTTCTTCCTATTGTCTACGTTTCCCTCCTCTTCGCCGCTCTCCCAGCTTATGGGGAACAGGTAACTACAGACCTAGACGTACTCGACGCCGCTCCGAAGGCCGCTGGAAATGAAGACCCAATTGCATTGTACGTATCGTGATGTTAGCCGAGCCGTTCAGAGACTCATATTGACAACGTTAGGATTGCACGCGGTTTCGGAGGACTTTGGAAGAATATCGGGAACAAAGTCGAAGGTGAATGCCTCGTACGCTATTTAGAGGGCGCAGATACTAATGCATCATTCAGAGGCGACGCACACCGTAGAGCTCTTCTTCGCGAACGTCACCTCCATCACGCTCCCGAGTACTCCGGAATCCCTCACCGTAATCAACTCCTGGGGAGCTATCGTGCAGAATTATACCACAAAGATTCTCGGTGAGAACGAGGACATCCAGTCTGTCGCCGCGAAGATCCGTTCTTTCGAGACTTGCGTGCAGGTATTGGTCGCATACGCGCAGGCTTCCGAGGGAGATCTGCAAGCCGTGCTGGGAGGAGATGCTGCGTCGTCTGCTCGATTCCTCGAAGAGCTCGCAGTTGCTTATCAGTCACTTGCCGTCGATATTGGGATTGACGGTCCTCTGCCACTTGCAGTTCGAACAGTCAGTCCTGAGCAGCGCAGAATCATGACGAAGAACATCCTTATACAAGCCGAACGAGTCTCTCTAGACCTAGCCGCTCAGCATGGCGTGCCCCAGGAACAATCCCAGAGTCTCCAGAGCTACTTCCATAATCTTGGATCATATGTCGAGATGCTCGTTTCCATTACTGGTAAGTGTCTCTCCCCTCAATTTTCAAATATGTTTGCTGACTGCGGTCAAAGAGGATGTAGCAGAGAACCATCCTGCTCTCTTCGCAGTATTCATGTTCACTGTTGGAGCGCTATTCGAAGTAGTGCTCGGTCAAGTTCCATTCTTAAGACTTCTTCTGAACCTTATTGGCTTTGCTCCGCCTCCAATCGAAGGTAAGCATGCTGATTTCGCTCTACACTGGAGTGCAAGAACTGATAGGTGTGCTGAGGTGGCCTTGCCGCAGCGGGTTTTCGACTCTTCAAGGACTTGATAGGTGGAGATGGCCTTGATACAAAGGGTCTCGACCTGCGTGCTCTGGACAGTGTTCCAGGATTGCTCATGTAGACCAACACAAGGACATCTCTCGCCGTTACTAGCAAGTGTTTGTATTCGTATGGGTAGTGATGTTAATATTGCGGTTAATAACGCCTAGATTGGGAAAAAAAACGTTGCAACTCGCAGGCTTCCCTCGTGTGGACCATGAGGCCTTCCAAGTTGGTCGACAGGGTAGAAAACGCTGAGCCGCTCACCTCTTCACCTTCATCTTGGTGCGCTCAGATGATATGCTGGTGTTGATTCTCATCGTCTATGTTTCCCTCCTCTTCGCAGCTTTCCCGACGTATGGGGAAAGGGCGGGTACAGTTCCAGATGGGCCCGATGCCATATTGAAGGCCGCCGAAGATGAAGATTCAACTACATCGTACGTATCGCGATATTAGTCTGGCCGTTCAATGACTTATAGTCACAACAATGCCAGTATGATTCTCTGTGATTCCGTCGAGTTTTGGCAGGAGATTGAAAATGAAGCCGTATATAAATGTCTCACAAAGACGGAACGCATCTTTGCTGCACAACACGACCTGCCCCAAGAGTCCCAGAATCCCCCGGATTTCTTCCAAAGTGTTGGAGCTTATGTCGAGCTGTTCATTACCGGTATCCGTAAGTGTCTTCCCTCCAGCGTTCAAACGCTTTTGTTGACTGCGTCCGTGCATGATGCAGTAAAACACCGTCAGGCTATTCTCTCTGCAGTATTGTCCGTTATTGCAGCAGCAGTGCTCGCCCAATTCCCGTTGTTACAGCTTCTTTTGAATCTTATCGGCTTTGCTCCAGCTCCAATTCAAGGTGAGCAATTCCCTCTATACTGGAGTGCGAAGACCGATAGGCGTGCTTTTCTGACCTGTCTGCAGCGATACTTCGACTCGTCACGGACGTGATAGGTGGAGGAGACATTCTTGATACGCAGGTGTTCGACCAATTGCTTGCTCTGGAGAATGTGCGAGAGCTGTTCAGGTAGATTTGCGAAGGGTGCGGTTCTCTATGTCAAACCGAGGTCTCATTCGTTGGAAAGTGCGTGTATTTGTATGAACAGCGATATTGACGTCACAGTTAGTGAAACCCAATATGTAAACAACGTTGCAGCTGGCAGGCGTGACAGAACTCAAATATTCAGAAGCACTCCTAGACGCCTGGAGGGTATAAGAGCCCGAGAGCACGCTGCCAGCGACGTCCTTCCCCCCCTCACCTCGTCCCCCAGTATCTAAAACCTTCATGCGTGCTTTGTCTCTAGGCTACGGCTTGTTAGCCGTTGCGGTCTCTCTTTCAGCTCCCTACAGTTGCTCGGGACATGTCATAGGAACAGACGCCACATTAAGCGCCGATGTTTCAGTGAGCCAGTGAGTGCAAGTCATGTTCTGGATCCTCTCCATTGCTTAGTTTTCAATCGAAGGGAACAAATTGTCTTGAGTGGCACGCGCACCGGATTTTGGGGCCTGCTGGAAGGTATGCATTACCGTGAGCATGGACGTTGGAAGAGATTTGAGAAGTTGTTGATCGCAGATGCATCCGAGAAGGTAGAGAATTACATCAACTTTGGTACCTTCTCTGTCCCGGGGCGCTTTTGGGAGTATGCCATGCAATATGCCGATGCGGTACAGAAGTATTCGAACAAGTTACTGGACGAGGCTGCCGACCGCGAGCGCGACGTCGCCACTCAGATCACCGCCTTCAGGAACACCATCCATTCGGTTATCTCCCACGCAGGAGCACTCGAAAAAGATTTTGAGACCACACTGCGCGAAAAGGGAATCACACTAGAAGTTGTCTCAGATGAGCTCAGCGTCTTGTACCAGCGCATCGTGGACGAGCTGCAGGAGGAGTTTCCGTCTCCGGACAAGGCACCTAGCCACGAGCAACGACAAGAGATGACGAAGACTGTGCTTGACAAAGCGGAGAACGCCGTGATCAAATACGCAGTTGACCACGACATGGCAGAGGCAGATGTTGAGGCTCTCCAACAGCATTTTGAGAAGCTTAAATCCATTGCCATGACGTTAGTCGTAATTACAGGTGGGATATTCTTCAGGCGGAAGCGGATGCGCACTGATACAGGTATTTGAAGGTGACCTGGTTGAGCAGCACCCTGTGCTCTTCGAGACTTTGCTTTTCGGCGCCGTAGGTATGCTCATTCCAGAGGCTTGGATCCTGCGTCCACTCCTGAGTATGGTTGGTTTCGGGCCCTACGGCCCAGTGAAAGGTGAGTCTAAGGCGTCTTATACCGATGATGATGATTAATCAGTATTATGGGATAGGCACCGCTGCGTCGATGATCCAACGTCGCTTCTGGGGCGCTGCCGTGAAGGAGGGCAGCTGGTTCTCTTACCTCCAACGTGCAGGCATGAAAGGCGTTCCTCCAGGAGCCGGCAAGAAGATAATCGGCGGGATATCAGCAGGAATAGGCATGGGCGCAAGTCTCCTAGGATGCTAGATGCAGATTCAAGCTGAGTTGGAATTAAGGGTGAGCGGTAGAGTCCTGCTTTGTGGCTTTACCACTGGACGTTGAGAATGTTGTGACACAGATTCTCCCGCAGCGTGGATCCAACATCGGAGCGACGTTGTCAGCGAGGGTAACTGATTTTCTGATTTCGAGTGCGCAGGCATGTGCCTCCGCGGGGTTGATGTCGGGAGGGAAATCATCGGGGCCATAGTATCAGCGTTCGGGATAGTCTTAAGTTCACTAGGGTGCGCCGCAGGGTGAAAGTTGGTATTGATCCTGAGGGAAACGTATGTAGAATTAGCCATGCCATTTTACTAAAACCTCCTCATCGCTCAGCTTTCGATTGAAGGGAAGAACCTGCCTTTGATGACACGCATACTGGATTTTGGGGCCTGCTGGAAGGTATGTGTCTCCGTGATCATGGGCGTTGGAAGAGATTTAGATGGCTGGTGATCGCAGATGCAGCCGAGATGGTAGTAGAGATGTACATCAACTTCGGTACCTCTGTCCCGGAGCGCTTTCAGGAGTACACCATGGTTTATGCCGATGCTGTACAGAAGTATTCGGACGGACTCCTGGACGAGGCCGCCAACTGCGAGCCTGACCTCGCCGCACAGATCGCCGTCTTCAGGAACACCATCCATTCGGTTGTCTCCCACGCAGGAGCACTCGAGAAAGATTTTGGCATACTGCGCGAAAAGGGTATCACGTTGGAAAACGTCTCAGATGACCTTAGTGTCTTGTACCAGCGCATCGTGGACGAGCTGCAGGAGAAGTTTCCGCCACCAGACAAGGCACCTAGCCATGATCAGCGGCAAGAGATGATGAAGACTGTGCTTGAGAAAACGGGGAACGCCTCGATCAGATACGCAGTTGACCACGGCATGACAGAGGATAATGTTGAGGCTCTCCAAGAACATATCGAGAAGCTTAATCCCTTTGTCATGACGTTAGTCGTCGCCACAGGTGAGATACTCCTCAGGCGGAAGCAGACGCGCACTGATACCCTTATAAGGTGATCTGGTTGAGCAGCACCCTGTGCTCCTCGAGACCCTGCTCTTCGCCGTCGTGGGTATGATCAATCCGGAGGCCTGGCTGCTGCGCCCACTCCTGAGTATGTTTGGTTTCGGGCCCTACGGTCCAGTAAAAGGTTAGTCGGATATGTCTCATCCTGATATCCTGATGATAAGAGCTGATCAGTATTGCATGATAGGTAGTCCTGCAGCGATGATCCAAAGCCGCTTCTGGGGCGCTGCCGTGAAGGAGGGCAGCTGGTTTTCGTACCTCCAGCGCGCAGGCATGAAAGGCGTTACTAGCGGGACTGGCAAGAAGATAATCGGCGGTGTAGGAGCGGGAATGGGCATAGGCACAATTCTCCTACAATGCTAGATGCAGAGTCAAGCTGAGTTGATCAGAAGATGTCTGCCCCGTCGACTCGCCAGAACGACTCACACTCATATCCATAGTGAGATCAGTATTACAGTGGATAAACTGTGGTTTGGAAACAAGGTTACAAGTCCTCTGTGATAGAACTCAGATACGTCAGAAGCGCTGCCGCATGGAGAGTATAAAAACTTGACGCCCTTATCGTACTGCACGTTCTCATCCTCTCCGACTCGACACCCTCCTGGGGCTGTAACCTCTATGCGAGTTTGTCCGTTATCTTGTCATCTGTTAGTAGTGGTAGTCTCTCTCTCAGCTCCCTACATTTGCTCCGGAAATGTGAATGTTATTCAGACGGACGTCACACTAGCCGCTGATGCTTCGGCAATTGCAACTTACTGGTGAGGATTACAAGTCATGCGCGGACCTCTTCCCATTGCTTAGTCTTCTACGGAAGTGAGCCAGTAGTCTTGAGTGACGCGCACAGCGGATTTTGGGGCAAGCTAAAAGGTGTGTACCTGTACGAGCGGCTGTGAAAGATTGGCGATCGCAGGTGCATCTGATAAGGTAGAAGAATACAAGTGGCGGTTTGGCCGCGGATACGACCCGGGGAGATTTTGGGAGTACGCACTAAGCTACTCTTGGGGAGTGCAGAGGTATGCGAACAGGATCCTCAGGCGCGCCGCCAACGACGAGCCCGACGTCGCTACCCAGATCACCGCCTTCAGGGATACCCTTCATTCGATCATCTCACACGCAGGAACACTCGAGAAAGACTTCGAGGACGTACTACTCACAAATCCGGGGGTGACGCTTGAACAAGTCTCCGACGGGATCAGCGTCTGGTACCAGCGCATCGTGGACGAGTTGCAGGAAGAATTTTCGCAAACAGACGAAGTACCCACCCACGAGGAACGCCGTGAAATTATGGTAACGATCCTTGGGAAAGCGAAGCCTTCGCTACTCGAGTATGCGGTGCGCCATGGCATGAAGAAAACGCAGGCTGAGATGTTGGAAGCGCATTTCGAGAAGCTTGAACCGTTCGTCGAGACCTTGATTGTCACCACAGGCAAGGACCAATAGAGTAAGTAGACGCTGCTGAAGACTGACACATGTGCTTGAAGGCGATATCGGTGAACGACATCCCAAACTCCTAGAAATGGTGCTCTTCTCCGGAGCAGGCTTACTACTTCCAGAGGCGTGGTTCCTGCGCCCGTTCCTAGGCATGTTCGGTTTCGGGCCCTACGGTCCTATCAAAGGTGAGGGGTATTGGAATCTGCTTTACGGCTTTACCACTGAAAACGCTGTATCACAGGTTCTCCCGCAGCGTGGATCCAGCGTCGCCTCTGGGGCGACGCTGTCCGCGAGGGTAGCTGGTTCTCTCATCTCGAGCACGCAGGCTTGTGCCTCCGCGGGGTGGATGTCGGGAGGGGGGTCATCGGGGCTGTAGTAGCAGCGTTCGGGATAGTCTTGAGTTTATTAGGGTGTCGCAGAGTGCCGCAGGATGAACATCTGTATTGACCCTGAGGGAAATCTATGCAGAGTTAGCACTAGCCACCTGCACCCGCCGTATGATGGTATTGGAGTCGACCGTAACTGAGAGTGATTATTACTGTGCAAGGTCGTAACATACGGCCAATGTGATCTACAGAAATGTCCTGATAGTTGCGAATGTTCGGAAATTAGTGTTACAATACAATGTAGAGACTTTGCAACCGACGATGCCACTTCATTCAAAACCTCACGTCTGCCTCGGTCGGCTCCCTGAGATGCCTGCATCGCCTTGTAAGTACGTCGCCGTGACAGACGACGAGGTCAGGACTCACTTTGTTCTAACATGATGCGCAAACTCTGCAGCATTGTGGAAATATAGGCAGCCGGCGTACCAACTGTTGTGTATGATAGCCTGGCATATCCTGCATGTCACAGAGCGCGCGTCCCCAAGGTCGATTTCCACGGGGGCCTGTTCAAATGTGGGGAACGGCTCTGACTCGGGAACGAGCTTGATGCAGAGCTCCGAGCCCTCGAGATCATGGTCGTTGTGGAGCACTTCGTGTGAGTCAGAGTGAAGGGGTCTACGACACACATGTAAGTAAAGGACGTCAGTCGACACGAAACGCTTACATGTTCGATGATACCTTCCGGAACCACTCCCGTTCGGCGATTATATGGTCGATCTGAAAGAACGTCAGGGTGTATGCGCCATGAAGAAAATATGGAAACGCACCATCTGCGAGAACGACGCCGGCTGCGTGAACCCGGGCTTACCGCATGTGCATGCGATGCGCCGCGAGACCTCCTCGTACGGGGCATCCTTAGCGAGCCCCAGCATGTGCAGCACGGCCGTCGCTTCGGTGCGCGCACGCATGTCCGGGAAATACGGCAAGCGTGTACCGAAGAACCCGCGGTGCTGCCACGACAGCGCGTGCCGCTCTCTGACATGCGCAACAAGCTCCAGGAAAGACAAGCACTTCTGCATGCTAGGGGGGCAGTAACCGCACTTAAAGAGAGATGTAGCGCGCTGGAGAAGTTCGGTGTCGGCATCCTCATCGACCACGTCCTCGCCGGATCCTATCTCCGCGCCACCGTAGCCGTAATCTGTGTCTGAATTTCCGTCCTCGCTGCGCCCCGAATATGCGTCGGGTTGTGCGGTCTTAGGCGGTTCCGGACGCAGTGTCTTAGCGAGTGCCACACGCATTTTTCGGCAGTACTTCTCGACCTCGAGAGGCACGACCGCTCTGAAGCGGTCTTCGGTCACATCGATGTAGTCTTCCTGCACCATGTCGTTGACGGGCTCCATGTCGTCCAAATCGCCATAAGGGGGTAGTGGTCCCATATGAACGGGCATGCTATCGACGTACGCAGCATATAGGGTATGGAGATCCTTGCGGCGCTGCTGGAGTCGTTCCTCGCGTGCCTTCTCTATCTTTCTCGCCCGCTGATGTGCGATGGCCTCAATCAGTTTCGGCTCGATATTCTTCCAAACTAAGGACGAGAGATAAGCTGGTGATCGTAATGAAAGGAATGTGCGCAGCCTACTTCGTGGAGTCAGCGCCCGAGGCTGGTTTATACATGAAGACCATTCTGGATACCAGGCAGGAGGGAAGTCCTGTTCGGTGTATCCCATATCGAAGAGCTTCTTCTCAATGCTTAATATACGGTGTGAAGAATTCAGGGTGGCGTATTTTGCAAGCAGAAGTTATACATACCTTTCCTTTCGACTTTGTTGTGCACGTTGATCTTCTACATACTGTTCATGTCGCGTGCGTTCTTCCCAGCATGCCACAGCTTTAGCATGCTATATCTAACGTATGAGAAGGACAAGACAAAAAATAATTGCAAGGGTGTTACCTCGTGCATTTTGACTACCGCCGCTCGCCGTTCCTCGATATATGCGGGTGCTTCGTCAGCAGACAAAGAAGTAAAGTGCGCTACTACGGATTCGAATTCGGGGAGATAATAATTATTCCATACACCGTTCTGCTTGGGATCGATGCTTGCATACGCTGGCGGTCGAAATCAGAAGCTAAAAACATCTAGAATGGAGAGCTGACGCACAGTGGTATTCGTGAGGGAGCAGGGTCAGTATGAGTTCCTCGACTCCCTTATGCAGCTTTAGCAGAGCTTTTCCCTTCTGCACGCTACGCGCAAATTGTAATAAGTGTTTCCATTTGCGAGGATGGCATGCCATATCGAAGACTCACTTCAGCTTCCAACAAGCTCCGCAAAACCTCACTGATAGTGCGTGGTCGACCTTGGGGGAACGGCCTACGCCGCACGCCTGTACCACCCGAGTGTAAGCAAGATGCATGGAACGGTATAGAGCAGAACCCACAAAGCACACATGCTCGAAGACCAGTGCGGCGTACTTGGGCTCGCTTAAACACAGTGGGGGGTCTGGCATAGACGATGCGTTCCTCCTGGCTGCCTTCCATAGGCCACGGGACGACTTCGCGGTGAACGTCTCCCGGAAGTGCTTAGAGACGCGCGAGAGTTGTAGTAGATCAAGAGGCTTGAGTTTCGACGTAATCTACAGACAACGTGCATGGATGAGCATCCTATTATCGTACGGGGGACAGAACCAGTTACCTCGAAGAACACCTCCAGGGGCATGTCCATGAGCTGGGCAAGCTTGCCAGAGTTGCGGCTCCGCCTCTTGACTTTATTCTCATTATCTAGCTCAGGATCCACAACATAGTAATGAATCCTGGAGTTCGGGCTAATCTTGGGTTGCAGCGCGGTGGAGGACGAGCCTGTGGCGCCACTAATGAGTGACATAGGGGAGAAAAATCCTCGTGAAATCTCACCCGCAGAAGGTTGCACTTGAAGAGAAGACATCGCTCGGGCTTTCCCCTTTGCTTTAACAGTGATACGCCTAAAAGATTTCAGCGTCATACCCGAGAAAAGGCTGTGAAGGACCTAGTGCTTACCTTCGACCCATGTTGATAGACAGGAATCAGTGGAAATGACAGATGAGCGTAGAAATCACGATGATTGAGAAGACAAAAAAACGAGTATGGTTCTTGTAGATAGCAGGATGTGCAGGCAGATGATTCCTGCCGTTGGATGCTAGGAGTACTAAGGAGAGAGGTAACGTTGGGTGTTCGTTGCGGCTCCTCAAGGAAAGAGAGGCGCCTACTTGTAACAGCGATCCCGAATTTAGACTTCGTCCCCCGCTGATGTATCATTTGTGTCGGATTGAGCTGTCCTCCTTTCTTGATGTGTAATTTGAGCAAACTCATGAAGGGTTTTGCTGAGCAGTGTCTTATTTATCTGCCATAATGATTCTGCTCGTCGTGGTCTAAACTTTGGACTCGTCCGAGGAGTTTGGTAATTTAACTCCGATGAGGCGGAGTTGTGGCAAGTGGCGGATCCGCGCTAGATGTCAGGTCTTTGCCGATATTTATTACTTACCACCTCATACTTCTTTCTCGACCTACTGATAACATGCCTTCTGACTGGCTAGATGAACTGAATGCAGGGCCATCGTTTGTAGAGCGTGCTATGAGAGCGCCGGACGACGATGACGACGGCGACGCGATCATTCGCGACGACCTCGGGCCCGCGATCCTCCCGCAAGACGATGCAGAAGACACATCGTTCCAACAACTCATACGACATTGGATGAACGAACGACACGCGCCAGATATCCTTCCTTCTCAGGAGGTGCTCCTAGGGAGGCTACTTGACCACACGCGGAAGCAGGTAAGTCGGTCGCGTCCCAAGCCTTATTCTAACACTGAGTGCTGAGATGCAGGCGTTTCGCGTTTTCGTCTAGGCTAACGACGTGAAGCTACTTCGTGAACACCCAGATACGAGCGAGGATGAACATTTCCGGATAATGCTCGTGCAGACTGAAGTTGAGAGGGTTATGTTTGTCGTGCGGTCGTATCTGCGGACTCGAATGCAAAAGGCGCGTCGCAACAATAGTATTCTGCAAAACGCGGGACTGATATAAAGAATCGCTACAGATTGAAAAGTACGCTCGGTATATATGTATGACACCTGAAGCACACGAAAAACTATCCCAAGGAGAGCTTGATTGCGCGCAAAGGTACGCCCACGGGACTAGGCCATGATTCACCTTAATCAACGTGTAAGCACCCAGATACGTACGAATATCCGATGCGGTCCTCACAAATTCTGTCCTTCAATATCTACCGGTGCCCCAACAAGGTCTTGACGACAACACGGCAGACATCCCACCAATGAGTACGTGCCGTACACGACCAGCCAGGTGTAGACAGCACTGACCTATCTTCCAGTCCTCGAGCCTGATAAGCAGCGAGCCGTTTTCGCGCATGCCAGGACAGCGTGCCCTCCTGTTCGATTACCAGAGTGCGTACACTGTTATGATCATCCGTGACTGATTCTCATACTCGCTTCAGCGGTTCGACCATGGAAATGGAAAGGGGCCAGATATCACTCACTCCTTACTATGTTGTCGAACAGTTGTTGCTAAGAGGGGAGGTGGAGTTAGTCTGAGGGTTGCTACTATAGTACTTTGATAAATTATGTATCCATACGAGCCACAACAGATTAATAATGATACACAGACCAGTGTCTTGATACAATACAAGTGTGTAGCCCTTATTACCCTGCCGTGTGACGACCCATGTGCTGGAAATTAACCCTCCCAGTCGTCGTCGTCTTCGTCTTGTGCAGGCTTTGGGTTAGCATCCCCATCTCCGTTCTCATAGTCATCGTCTTCCTCACGATCGGCGGGCTTGTCCTCGTCCATGTCCTCGTCCGCCTGCTTTGCCTTCGCCTTTCCACGGCCTCTGCCCTTCTCCTTCGCTGGTGCGTCGCCGTCTTCCTTCTTCTTCCGCTTGCGGGCAGGGGTCTTGGGCACGGGCTCGCCGTCCTCGCCGACTTCGGGCTTCTTGCCCTTGGCACGCTTCTTCATCGCAGCCCGCTCTTGTGCTTCGGCGACGAGGTCGACGGTGCCACCGGCAGAGGGATCGGGGACGGCGGCGACAATTTCTTTCAAGAAGTCAAGTGTTTCGACAGTCTCTACTGCGTGCTTGCTTCACAACCACAGGAAGCGATGTCAGGGAACGTAGAACTGGAAGTGCACATGAGCTACGCACAGATGGTATGCCTCGACCTTCTTAGACCCTCTTTCCAGTGTGACTTTACTCGCCTCGTCCACGATCACTCCGAGGAATAGCTCCAGTGCTTTCGCTGACACGAGTGGCACCAGAGAGAATGTCAGCTCCAGATCACCCAAGTAAGATAGAAATGTTTACATATAACGACCGGCGTTGCCTGTGCAACCTTCCCGACCTCCTCGTCCTTCTGCATAATTCGCTTGATGCGTGCCTGCAATGCCGCGCGGGACGTGCGTATGAATTAGCGTTCGCACTGGGTGAAGTGTGAGATGTTGTACGCACTACGGGAAACTTGGTTTGCTTGTTCTTGTTCTTCATGTTGGTCGATTGAAAGTGTGAGAGCGTGCGAGACACTGGGAGGAAAGGAGGAAAAGGGAGGTCGTGGCTGAGAACAAGTTGGTCGGTCAAAGGAGTCGCGAGCACAGTGTCATAAGCGCCTGCTTGTCACAGCAGAACGGTGGCGCAGCCTTTTATATCGCCACTCTCATGTGTTGCCTGAACCGCGTTTCTTCCCAATGCACGGGGCATCTGAACCCATGGCGATGTTTTTCTGCTGGATATGCAGACCCGGTCTAAATGGTACTGTTCAAGTATCTCACGCTTTTACTTACGAGATGTCGTGTAGGGGGCATAGCCTGGTCTTTTTCGTTAAGCTCGGATCGACATGGATATTGAACAACCGACAGTCTGGTGGGATTCATGTTATGACTCGGATAAGTAGGCATGACATCATGCACAATTTCCTCGAATGTAACATTTGACAGATACCCATGACCGATGTGGCCATCTTCGCGAAAGTCGGTGCACTGGCCGCTTGGCTCTTGCGTCCAAGAGCCCCGCTTTGTAAACTAAACCATGCATATGAACTGGTACTTTGACCGGTGAGTAACTCAATTAGGTTCTGCATATCATATAGGACTTATCTCCCCCACGGCAGAAATACCCAAACACATATTTATCTTCGTCAGTCCGAAGTTCTCGCACGGATCTTATACCTGACTGCCTTCAAAGAGCTTGGCCAGATCATAGAGCAAAGCTCAATGCTAGCTTCTAGTCTGTGCTGGCACGTCCACAAGAGCTCCTTTCCCCTACCTACATGGGCAAGGCGGTTGGCCCAATGCTCCTTGGAAAGCGGGTCATCTTCATATGAACATCGCCGCTGCCGCGAGTTGATTACGCCCTGCGTTAGGCTATGCTGCGGATCCACAGGAATCTGGGGATTCCCCTCCCTCATGTGTCTCGACCGGGTTTGGGAGCATCATGTACACTCTGAGCCCGGAAGGCCCAAGTATCGGCGTCACCGCCGCTGCAATGCGACACCCGTGCGTCCGCATTTCCGATCGGATAGCAAAGCGAACCGTTTTCTGGTGAGTTCTGTTCGACTCTGCGGTCTGTCCTTGTCTTCATGGAGCCAGCATGCGGTCTACTGCTCTTCCAGGCTTACAGATCATGGAATGAGGCAGCAGCCGCGTGATCTGTAATCCTAGGAGAGCCTGGGAGAGTTATCCTTTCTGGTTAGCGTGCAACGTGTCGGAAGCGCGCCAGAGAAGTGGAGATCGTGTTCATCGCCTTGATACGAGACGGGTTTCGGTGGGAAAGATGAAAAGCTTTTTTTTTGCCGAGTCTTGTCAGCCAGAACGTTGCGAAGTTCTAGGGACTTCGCCGGCGTGGAACGCGTTACCTCGAAACCATTATGGAGGAAACAGTACCTTGTTCATTGTTCACACCGGTGACCTCCCTTTCACCCGTGCTATTATCCCTTTTGCGTCGAGAGATCACATGCAAAGCGTATATCTGTGCAAGTTTTTGCGTAGCAGATTGCTTGCGCTTGCAAGTTGACCCAGCTCAAACCTCCGCAGAAAGATCTCTATAGGCTCCGAATGCGTATATGAGGCTTCCGACTGTGCCAACCGAGAAACCCTCTCGGGAAGTACTATGGAAAGGGCTCAGGGCTTTCCTTGGGTTTTTTCCGCATCTTGGGAGCTATTGCAATATTTCGTGCAATTACACCGACCGATGATTTCTGATCATCCCCTGATGCCGACCGATTATGAACAAGGACGGTGAGTCAAATAGCAAATGATGAGATCCTGACCAGTGGTACGAGCGCTGTAGATCCACCAGATAATCAGGTTCCTTTGCACTCTGGCTCGGCAAGGGGCGTCTGCAAGATCACGCCAGAGGTTTTGCTTTGTGGGCGTACGTAGATGCTCAATTTAGTACTCTTTCCCACAGTCCTTGTCTTAGACGACTGACTATACGATGGAGTATCAGGGCTGTTTATGTCACTAGAGGGTGTCAACGATGTTGAACTGAACGGGCAAGCTGGATACTTCCGAAGCCCGAACGCTCTATGGTCACCTTCAGCCCAAAATGCCATGTCTCAACGTCAACTTCCAAGCGTTCGCTCGCCTGCTTTCTCTTGTTCTCTTGCCCCCTCTTCTTTCCTCCTTCCCCCATAGATGATGTTCATGTTTGAGTCGTACACACCATCGTTCTCTTCTCCCTTTGACCTCCTCGTCCACCCCGACTACTATGACACTCAGGTTGCAGCATCCTACGCTGCACTGATCCTCACGTCTCTCAAGTCACCAGTGGTGAGTAATATCAGACTATCGACGACAAAAGACCTTGTTTAGCAGCTTCTACCAGAATCCTGGACAGATAGTCTCACTACTGGTCTCGGCACGACAGCCAGAACCCGAGAAGTCTGCAGCTCAGGTCTGACGAGGCTCCTTCCTCTCCTGTCTGCCATACTCATGTAATAGAATGGTATTGCTTGTACAGCCGACCACATTAACCACAGCGCGAAGCTGCAAATATCTCTGGACCAAACCCAAGCCTGAATTCAAGATTTCGGTGAGCGACTTCAAACTCGTCAATTCTGTGTTTCAGTCACACTGACTCGCGTCTCGCTCACACCTACAGAAGGCAGGAGTATGTTCAGGTACACGTGTTGTGCAGACTCAGAGCTCACATCCTTTGCAGAAATTCATTTGTCCCAAATGCCTTTTCCCTAAGGGGCACAGAAGGCGTTCTGAACTTCAACGCCACATCAGGACGGTTCACTCCAACTTGAAAATGTAAAGGTGTTTTGTTATCCTGCCTTGATGACGATTAATACCGCTCCTTAGGCGATATCCGTGTCTCATTCCGCACTGCGGCTACAGAGCCAAAACAGAAGCCAAGCTGAAGGAACACAACACTGTTTTCCAGTGCGTTCCACTTATCTATCCCTTTACTTGCTGATACTGACTTTGTTCTAGCTGTACAGCTAATTTTTATTGCAGTCTTAGATGCGGGTTCCATTGTGCCAAACAGGTGACGATGAACGCGCACGAATCTAGAATTCACAAGTTTTTCCACTGAGACCAGCCCGAGGCGATACAAGAAACTAAGGGAAGAGAAACCCTCTTACTCTATAATATTACTCGTTTCGCTTTCCTTCAAGTCTGTTCCTCACTATATCTTGAAGCTATGGTGGACTGTCGCAATCACGATTTTCTCTGTAACCACCGTGTCATATGCATCCCCTGTTCAACTGTCACGCTTACCTGTTTGAATTCTATATGTAGCTCTTAAAGTGATGAGCACTCACGAGCAGAAGACGTCTGCCAAGGGACGGACTGACGGTCGAACGGACATTTACGTTCGATCGGAGGGAGAGAGGGAGACGGTCAATGAGGCGCTTCTTTGTGGCGACTGGCCCCTTGGGTCAAGTTGCATCCCATTAGTCCGTCTGAGCTCACTCTTCAAACTCTGTCTATTCGTAGATAGGACCGCAACTGTACCTATGTAGTACGCGGTATACAAATGCGTAAAATAATAAAATAAAATAAAATAAAAATTAGGCGCTTCTACCACGGTCACGTGTTAACAATTCTCACGCGACGCGACGACGCGTCTCGTTGGCGTCTTGTCCGAATCTCAACTTGTTCATGACTATCACACGCTTCGACTCGGTGCCGCTCTTTGTCTCCCAGCCTCGTGGCACCCAGTTCATGGTCCTATGACTACATTGAATGTGGAGATCTATTGAAGGAATGGTGGCATACATGCGACTTCTTCACGCTCTGCGGCTTTGGTTCGCTGCAAACATAGTGAGTGCGTTTAGCTGAAGGTCCGGTAGCACACGCTAATTGTGGCACGACTGGAGACCAGATATCATGAGTGCAACAGATCAATATCATTTTTCATGAGCTACTAAGCACGTTGAGCAATTTTCATAGCATCACTAGTATTCAGGAGGCAGATCTAGCTCTGGGTACGTTTTGCACAACTAGAACCAACTTCGGCGACGTCTCAACCCCTAGCACGCACACAGATCACATTAGACGAAAGCCAACAAGTTCTGCTATGTTCGCTCGACGTCTGGCTTGGGCTTAATGGTTTACTTCTGTGCTCGCCAGTCATTGTCTTTGAGACGGCTCTCAGGGATAGTCTTCTCATTACATGGACGACACGCGACCACTCGAACTGGCTCGCATCTAGTTCACAAAATACTGTCGACAAGCCATGTAGCTATGCTCTGAGTTTGGATAACTTTCTCTCGTACGCTGAGGCTACTGTAATCTTGGGGCTGCTCTGCTGCGTACCGCATGGAAAAAACCTGCTTGACCTTACAGAATCTCGATTTTGTGTTTCGCTACATTTGTCCGTCTATCCAGTGTCGTTGGCCCAAAAAGATCTATAGATCGTCTCGATAACAATTCAACATTTGCCTCCATGTTGGGACGCCATCTTGTGCCTAATAGGGCACTGCAAAGGGTGCTCCGAGGCTCGGACCTACATGACTGGGTTCTAGGCAGATTAGGGTAGATTGGGACTACGCCATCTCGAGAGTGGCGATGCCTACGAATTGGTACCGTTCGTGCGCTGTTCCACCGGTGTTGTGATGATTGAATATTCAGAGTTTAATGATATCGGGGCCATGAACGTGTTCCGCGGGCCTAGTAGCGTATGTTTGCGACGCTCTCGCGGTCTACATGAAGACAAAGAAAGGTCAGGGTGATTGTTATTTCCACTGTTCCGCAGTTGCTCATCCCTCATTGTAAATAGGTTGAACAGCTATATCCGAACTCCTTGCTGGCAAATCTACATGTTGTCATTACCTTATTGGGGAGATCAGGTCGTTCTGCAATTTTGAAAGGCCACAATACACGCCTTTGAGAAACTTTGATGGCTTCACACAATTCAACAGACCGGGTTGATGGGACGGTTCCCAAGCAAAAGGTATGCCCGCCGATGACGATCCCATCAGTTCTGAATAGCGAACAAAGACAGGCATACTTAGCTCCCCAATGGCTGTTCACCCGCGTGTAAGGAGCGGCACGGTCATGAGCCATCAGAGGCCTGTATCATGCTCCGTTATTTTGCGTGGGTTCTCACAATGGAGCACTGCGCCGCCACAAAGCAAGATCAGGGGCAAAGGAAGATACCTGACGCTGGAAGAACTCCGAGAACGCGTCTGGTCAGACGGTCCATGGGAACGTCTCCGTTCTAAGGAGGCGATGTTTAACACTGCCGTGCGTCCGAAAGCCGCTTATGATAAACAGCCAAGGTATAAAGCGGAGGCTCGATATCTCGTTAAGCTCAACACATTCAACGCCTCTGCCTTCCCTCAACACATTCAACGCCTCTTCCTTCCCCCAAATGTCTACATCCTGCTTTCCAATGGCCCTTATCCACTACCCTAAC
Organism: Phlebia tremellosa; assembly: GCA_011032875.1. Taxonomy (NCBI): domain Eukaryota; kingdom Fungi; phylum Basidiomycota; class Agaricomycetes; order Polyporales; family Meruliaceae; genus Phlebia; species Phlebia tremellosa. The sequence continues at coordinate 11,176 of JAAIFI010000120.1, read as the reverse complement.
GGGGCTCAGTCGAGACTCCTCGACACCGCCAGCATCATGCTCAGTGCTAGCGCTATCAGAGGTACTCGCCTCACTGAACTTGAACCCGCCCTCCAAAAAATATTGCGCGACTGTAACACGGGGTCTCGTATCATTGAGATTCTGTCTAAGTCTGATGAGAATGTACAGCCTGCGGAGGATGTAAAAGTGAGTTGCATGCATACTTCAAATAACAAGCACTTATCTGACTTCAAATTGACAGCTCACGAATATTACATCTGAGGCGCATGTGCGGGTGACCAGGGGATCGGGGAAGCGTCCCAGGAACGACGAGGTAGACTGCATGACATTCGATTAGATAATTTTAACCTCATTGTTTACCTGCAGAACGTCGACGTGGATGCGCCACAGCCTCCGGCGAAACGCAAAGCGTCATCCCATCCATCTACTTCGACCAAGGGGAAGAGTGCAGTGACGGCACTGAAGACTTCGTCCACCAACAAGTCAAGTGACGAAATCGAGGAAGTAGAGCCAACGTACGACGCGAAAACAGTACGTACAGAGAAATATTCTATCTGCTCTTTAACTCAACCTCAAGATCACTCAGAACAAGTGGCTATGCGGAGTGTGCAGGGAGCCAATATCTCGCAAAGGGGACATGCCACGACACATGAGAAGGCACATGAAAAACCCGTGAGTACCTTTTATTACAACTTCTACATATTTTGAGTATGTTCTTGTTATTCTATAGACCTCTATCGTTCTGCGATGTCCCGGACTGCGTACGGCAGGATAAACAAAAAAATAATATCAAGATCCACATGGCTGACGTGCAGTACGTATTTCTAGTTCCCTGTGCCAATGACATAGCTCTTAATGATACACACTCTCTCAGCCACAGTGCAAAATTGAAATGCGACTCGTTCTGGAAAGACGAGTCTGAGCCGCACGGTGAACGACCGTGCCGATTCACATGCCATACAACGCGCGGCATGTCTCAGCACAAAGCCGATGCCCATCATGAAGTGTGGCATCCCAGCGATGCTTAGATCTCTATACATATTGCTGAGATGTACGCAAGACATGTAGTTGGCACACCCTTTCCCGCTTGACCTCTGTGTATCAATAATTAGTATCGTTAGACTCCGAAACATGTATCAATACAGCACTGTAGCATTAGATATTTTCATACCGATACATCATCAAAATAACAATCCATATATGATGTGCATAACCTGCAGTAGTAGCCACTTCTTTCGCTGCTCATGACAGCCCGCCCGACGACCATGAGGCGGGATTGCCCAATGCCGCCCTCCCGCCCCGAGCGGAAGTTTATTTTGCAGACGCCCGTGACCTTAAGCTTGAACACCGTCCATCATCTAGGATGCCGTCTCTCAGACGACCTCGCTCTCGAAGGATGCATGCGTCAACATTTTTTCGAAGTTGCAGAGAGGATTATGTTGTATCTGCATCCGCGCAACATTGCATAAGGTAAGCAAACACTCTGTTCATCCGCTTCGGGTTGCGAATGTAGCCTGCAGTGGCTCCGAGCTCAAGTCTCGTGTGCTATTAAGACAAGTAATGTATGGATGGATAGCATGGGAAGTGGACAGATCTTGCAAGGACGACCTCGATATCTCGACTGAGTCTCTTGGTTCAATGAACGAATGTTCGGGTCTCGAGCGTTGACGCACCTGGGGATGAATTGTTAAGACTACGCTATGTTGATACATGCACGCAGCACTACTCATCTGACGACAGTGTAAAGTGGCTGGTGCAGAACGCAGCTGATAGGCGTTGAGCTAATCGGGAATATGGAACTTTTCACCCGTGACTTCTGCTTGAGACGGTTGACCTATCAGTTGAGTCTCGCTTTAAACCCTTTTTACTACGACTTGTGCTGAATTTTCTCAACAGAGACTGTCACGATATGCGTGCTCCATAATGTTACAGCATATGCCAATAAGTTTATGGGATCCGAGTCTTCTAGTCCTGCCCTCTCTTCCTCTCTCGAGTCTACGACCCGCTGTCTGTCATGTATACCTATGTTCCAACCGCCAACAACGGATTTGTTTTTTGGCGCAGCCTCACGATGTATTGCATACGAACCCGCATCTCCTGAATTTTCACTGAGACTCTAGGCGACCCCGTTCACTTCCAAGCAGTGCACTTGCATTCGCACGCATCCTCGCAACCTTGGATCGTCTCAAGGATCCTCGGCGATATCCGCCCCCACCGTACTTCCGGGACTGTATCAATGGCTCGTCTTATGCTCTCTAGCCGACGGACGAATCTTGAGGAGGGGTCCTTTGGAGCAGACCCTCAGCCCTCCATTCCTCTCGTCCGATCAAAGAAGGGCGGTGCCGACAAGGTCTGATGATCTTCGATGAGCTCTATCTTCTCAGGCCGAAGACAAAGTAAGTCGGCGAGTTGCCTCTCGTCCATGTTGCTGATACGAAATGTTTTACTCCCGGTTAGAGTCATCTAGCGGTACTGCAGAGCCATCCCTTTCTGAGGCAGTCGCCCCAAAAACGTCGGTCGTGCGCTCTGCTATCTTGCGGCGCGCATCACTCTTGTTCCTCCGACGATAGGAAGCATCCTGTTGATTGGGGCGCGGGTGTATAGTTGCTCAACAATGTTTTCTGTGAGTAAGCCTTTGTTTCCTACGATGTTTGCATTGTACTGATGGTCTCACGCCGTGAAGAAAGCAAACCCGGAGGGAGGCCTTTGTCTTGGCGAAGAATGAGGCGTTGCTGTGCGGACCACTGCAATTGTCTTTGGTCTGATTCATGGTGCTTTCGGAGCCTGTTACGTTGCTGTTCCCTCAGGCCTCATCTTCAGTATAGCGCTCGCGTACACGGATGGCACGAGGAGCACCGGTTCGCCCAACATCCCCTCGTTCCACTTCACTTCCCGAAGGTGCAATTTAACGACAGCGACATTATTCGCGCTTCGCAAAACATTGACCTCTCAAAGCTCCTAGGCAAGCGGCATTTATTTGAGCTGTCGGACACAGCGATGCTTGAGTGATGCAGAAGTTGTGCGTATTTTGGTATCAACACCCCGTCCGGCGTCAAGAGGCCACTTTACATGAACAAGGGCCGTTCCCGTTTCGTCAGGTATCATGCGCGCTCGCTGACTCGAGATGCTATGCAGACTCTCAAAGGCACAATGGTTCCGCGTGCTTCTTGTTCTCAACGCCCCTCGGCTCACAGTCTGATCGGTGAATCAATCAAATGGCGCTGCGGACCAAGGCTTAGGACCCAATGTCGGACTGTAGCGTTACGTGAGGAGAGGCATACGTTCCATCGATATGTCTCGGGGCCTGCATTCCATTCAATAGCCATCTCGTGCGAACGATAAACAGCACTGAATACCGTATGGGGGAGATGCAGTAGCGGCTGTGCGCGGTAAAATACTTCCCAGAATTTGACTCCCTGCAGTATAAAAGCTCTAGCTAAGGGCGTATCGAAGCTCAACACCAATCTTCTCCTCGTTCTCTTACGACTACCTCACCGAAGCTTAACCTCAGCGACGTTCTCATCCTATCACCTTCTGTCACGATGGCCTCTTCCAGTTCCACTTCCGCCTCGACCTCCGCCACAACTATCTCCACCTCAATGTGTGGCCTACACATACTCGCGATGGCTGCCGACATGATCTCCAAGAAGGAGTCTTCGGCAGCCCACTTTACCTTCGGGACTGGCGAAGGCCACGCCTTTGCCACGCCACTTGGCCGGTATGACACCAACAGGACACACAACTCGGTGAGTCTTGTGCATTCATCTGACCATCTTATTTCGACTAACATGCCTGTCAGCCTTCTAAACCTCAAGAAAAGAAGTTGGACATTGCGGTTTCCGCAGCCGCGGCGAGTGCTCCTGCAAAGGAGAACGCTTCGGTTGACCGTGTCCAGCTGAACGATGCCCCCACTCCCACTCCCACGCCCACCGCTCCACCTACCCCGTCGACATCCAAAAATGTCGCAGTTATCCGTGGGCAGGTGCTTCCCCCGTCCACTCGCGTCCTTCGGCCTAGGACGAAACGTGCGATCAAAAAGAACGAGGTAAGCTGTACTCAGTGGCGTCCTTTGTTGAACATCACCTTGATGCCATGGTACACAGGAAACCACACTTCCGCTCCCGCCAGCCAAGAAAAGGCGCACCACACGGTCTACACCCTCATCAAAACGGAGTCAAGATGTCAAGACGGTCAAAAAAGTCAAAAAGGTCAAGAAGGCCGCGGAGGATGACGACGACGAGCTGGAAGGGTTGAAGCCCGTCCGATGCAAGCTTCCACCCGGAACCAAGCTCAAGGTACGAGTGTTTAACATATAGTGCACCTCGAATGTGATAACTCATATGTCTTGCTCTTCGCTAGAATCGGCGTCCTGTCGGAGAACACGTACGTACTTGGCAATACTATGCATATCCCTCCAATTGATGTTCCTTTCACAGGAATCCTGGGAATGCCAGGTTTGCGGCAAGCCCTTCTTTGGGCGAGGATCCGACCTGAGGCGACATGAGCTGTCGCACAACAAGAACCCGGCACTGTACGTTCATTACAATCTTTTGATTCTCTCAATATGTGTCTAACTGGCTCTTCCTTCACTGCAGGCGGCCATATGCGTGCCCGGTGGAAGGCTGCGACTTGACATCGAACCAGGAAAGCAATGTGAACAAGCACATCGAAAACGTTCAGTAAGTCGCTGTTCTCTTGTCCGCATGTGGATTGCTTTACTCACTTGGATAATGTTCTACAGTATGTCAGAAACACAGAAATGTGATCGCTTCTGGACTCACCCACACACCGGCAAGGTTGTGGGTCGGTGCTCCTTTGTCTGCCACACGGACCGCAAGATGCGGGTCCACATGCGCCTGCCGCATGTCGTCGAGGATTGAATATCGACGGGTCGCCTGATATCACACGCGTCGCGCGGTTCAGCGCGGGTAGTTGTTTCTTGTTGTCGTTCTTGTTCCTGATATTTCTGCTGTCGACGTTCCTGGTATTATGTTCATTGTTTTGTATCTATCTATCTCCCTCAGAGTCATTTGTACTGTAACTGTAGTATTTCCCACTCTCCCGGACGTTCCGTGCTTTCTTGTACTGGTTAGATTATTTTTCCTTGACCTGTACTGCTATTGTAAATTTGAAAGAATATATACTTGTTCGAAACCTCTTTCACATTTCAATGGCGCATGAGAACTGCCCCATCTACTAATGGAATATTGTATCATGATCTGCTACCGGCATAGACATGAATCGAAAAGTCATCGACGAATTTCGCGTTGAGATTGCGAAGAGTCCCAGCGTGAATCGGTCTTGATTATGCGCCGTTGCTATTCACCGGCAACTGACCGTCTCCTAACTGGCTCCTTGGTCCACACAAGCAAACCGTTTGAAAATCTCAAGCAAGCAAGGCGTTCGACAGTGTATGCTAAGTTCAAAAGTGTTACTTCACACGGTACTTGAGCCAGCGGTGTCGTTGCGATCATGAAGTTCAGAGTGGGGTCACTTAATATGCGTCAAGGCGGGTAACTACGATGCAAGGTCGTAGAGATGTCAAAAGCCTCGAGTACTCAAGCCTTGTACGTAGTTTACTCACGATTTCCAGTTCTTCGTATGCGTCCTCCAAATCGCGACTGAAATGCGCCTGTTCGCCAACTTTATTGCGACCCTCTGCGATCGGGCCTTGTCCACAACACAGATTGGCATGCCGATTGGAGTTGTGTCCTGCACGACGATCCCGAAATCGATCATCAGAGGCGTCGATGAGAACGAGAGACTGCACGTGCTCGAAAGCCTCAGCGAAGTCGCCGCGCGCGAGTCAAGCGGTGTCAAGCGTCTTTGAAGTGACGACCACCAGCACAATAGCGAAAGCGCAAAAGACCCACGGTCCCCATGCACTATTGGCACTATGTGTGTACTCTCGTCTCTCCACGATCCTGGTGTCCCAAGCCATCGAAGACCCAGGCTCCAGCACTCTCTGCTCGACGACGACGACCGAGGACAGGACCGGAGGTGGTATTCGGTGCGAGGTGTCGTCTCCGTATCGTCGTAATCAGATTAGAGTTGCGGGTGGACGTACTCGACTGCGACAGTCGAGGACATCGACTCTTTTCGCGGTGGAGATGCGCTTGGTGACTCCGGCAAACTAGTCGCAGGGGAGTTGTGGTAGACGGGCCTCCCTGACATACGGCCTCCCCGCACGACCATCATGAATTTGCCGAATCGGAGCGTGCAGCTGGAGCAGGAGGGCTCAGAGAAGACATGCATGCCGCCGTCGCCCAGAGCCGATCTGGTCATCATCGCACGAAATCGATCCGGGGTCGCTGTTCATCGGCACCAGGAACGATGCGAGGGGTTAGCTTAGGCGGCATGCCTATGCTTTCGTTCCGCCGACGATGGACAGGGTCGTGTCCTTTCATATCTGTCAGAGTATTGCGTAGGGCGATACACACAAAGCAGATGTCTAAAAGGACTTACTGCTGTCATAGCCCATTGATTGCCAGAGTTCCCGGGGGACTCTCGTGGTGGGTTTCTCGTGCAGAAGTGAGTCTCGTTTCAGAGCACTCAAGCCCTTGAATACGTGATAATGCACCCTATTTAGAGAAGTTGGATCAGCTTTTGCACTACTATGACACAGGAAACTTCCCCGGGTAGCAGCAAGGGCCTCAGCTGCCTCTGATGATTGCCAGGGAGGCAATCATCAGAGACAACCGAAAGCTTTTTTGGTTACCCTGGGTGGGCTCTCTCTTCAGATAGCTACCTTGATGTATTTAGTATGTGACTGTAATTCTACTTCTGTCTTCAATCATTCTGGTGTATTGACGATGCGTCCACAGCTCACGTACGACGTTGCAGAGAGAAACTGATGTCAATTACCAAGCAGATACTTCATATCGACATGGGATCCGCTTGCGGTCGTTCAGGAGTCCTGAACAACTGCAAGGGTATCCCATGTCGATATGAACGGCAGCCCTCGGCTTTGACGATACGGCAAGCATAATGCGGAAATGAGGATATATCGTCGACTTGACAATATATCATCATTTCCGCAACGTCGACGTCACTCTCCTCTCCACGGAGGAACGACCCTTTGCATGGCACACGCATGTGATCACAACTCTGAGACCTTTCCGCTGTCCATCGTCCAACATATAATGTCATGCCCATCCGCCTGTCGGCAGACACCCGCCAACCCACAGACGGTCATAATATCCCTCTCTCTCTCCCACGCCCACGGAATTTCTGTCTCTCGTTCTGCCCCTTCCCATCTTGCTGATCTCCCGGAAACTGGTCGACCCGGGCCACACAGATTCAACATCAAAACGTGTTACCCACCTTCAGGACTTCAAGAATGGCAGCTCGCGGCCACAGCGCTCAGCTGTAACTTGGCTCTGGCAGCAAGTGGAGCAAGATTGGCGACTCGTGAGTTATTGCGAATCCAGGAGCATGGCCTACCCTAGGATTGTGGCGTTGAGGTAGTCCAACCCCATTGTGTTCCCTGGGACGAGGATGGTCTGGAGCGATATACCGTAAGCTGACGAAACCAAAGAGCCGTAGGGATAGGGAATACGAGCGTAGGGCTTGTGGCCGTTCGAGTGTGGCGGGAACAATCCCGCCTCCTTTTTTTTTGTCTTTCACGGTATGAGACGGAACGACGGCGTACGTCTCTGGTCGGAGAGGACGGACAATTAGAAGAAATCGGTACTCCGTTGGTAAGGCGCTCTTTCATAGTCCAGCCTTGTTCTCTCTGATCTCCTGCAAGGCGTGCAGTACGCTCAAAGGCTTCCATTTCTACGGTTTCTGCACCCAGGAGAGGGACCAGATGTGCTGATAGTCTTTCGGCCTACGGATGAAGGTGCGTTCATGCAACAGAGTCCTCACGCTGTTTCTGACATCAGACAGATAGATAACTGCACATGCGCACTCCATGTTGGGGGGGCGCATCCGTGAAAGCGGTGTGAGTCACCCTTCTCCACCGTGACCACGGTATCTCAGGTCGTCCTGTTTGGGTTCCCACATTTCATGTGAGTACAATTCTCCAAGGGCTGCGCCTTCTAAATCGCAACCTTCACACGTCGTAACACGCAGCCCATCACGATATGTTGGTTCCTTGTTCTCCGAGCCCGGCGCTCATCCGGCTCTCTCTCTCGCAAGATCATCGTGGTTGGTAGCGCTGCCTATCGATGGGCATCGCCGCATGTCGTGCACAAAGCAAGGTCGCTCCCATCAGCTCGAACAACATCCTTGATCCTAACCCTTCTCGACCTCCTCTCAATCGTCGCATCAGGCGTGCTGAAACTCTTCTGCGTATTCGGAAAATTTACACCTCGTGCAGGAATTTGTCCTTCAGTATCGCATGCGTCTCTACTCCTCTCGATCCGGCGAGAATTTGGAGCTGGATCTCTATGTCATGGGTCGTTGTTGCTGAAACAGGAATGTTTTCATGCGAATAAGGTGTCATCAGAAACTGCAGTGCGGAGCGGCGGATCTGGAGTGCTTCATGCTGAATATCAACTGCGCCTCGATAAAGTATGATGTACTAGCCGCCAATCCTCTCATACGCTTGTTGAACTATTTGAACCTTCAGTGCGAAATCCAAAATCTCTCCCTCAACTCTCTACCACTTCCAGACGTCCGCCGCTATGGATAGTTCCATTCCCGAGTATATCATTCAAGTCTCTCAGAGAAAGGGAGCTTTCGCCACCAGAAAACTGCCCATTCCTGTTTGTCACCCGTCCCGCGCATTCACAGCTGCCAGGTTCGAACCTCCGCTACCACTCCCGAGTTTCCTGCTTGACGATCAGTCCGTTGGGCGTATGGAAGAGGCTACGCGTGCTCCCGAAAGCCACAACAACACCAGCATCGCAGTAAAGCGGAAGGCCGACTCTAGTGAGGAGTTGCAGGTACGAGTGTCTTAGGATTGACATGTGCGATCCAATCTTCTAAAGATCTTGCCAGGTGACGCTGGCACCAATGCTGAAGAAAAGAAAAATGGTTAAAAAGACCTCCCAAATACACAGGTATGCATGACATGTTTTTTCGTTAATATTTACGTATTTTCTAAGGAACCTGTAGCAAGAAAGCAGAACGTAGATATGCTTGAACGAATATTGGCGCTTTTGCCACCAGTGTGCGTCGAGTATGTGGCCAATCCTTGTCATCGTTCAATATTCAATCTAGATGTGTCGTTACTATATTCCGCCACTCCACCTCCTTCTATACCATCGTGCTAGTCACAGAAATAGAAACCACTTTCCACTATATTTCGAATTGCGCCCCGCGTCGTGTGCTGAGTCCTCTGTGAAACGAAGCTCTGTCTCCGCACCTGTATGAGCATGCCGAAATGTTGGAGAAGTTCACGAACATTGCGAAGATGCATGCACTGCGATTTGTGCGCAAAATATGCGGCTAGGACAGCCAATCTGGAGCATGTGGCGGCGCTCTTCTGAACCCATTCCGCCTCCTGCCATATATGGTGTCGCGTCGGGCACAAAAGGCGCTCACGCTGCTTTCAGACGCTTCATCCCTCCGACTACTATTAGCGATTCTGTTAGAGGAACGCGCCGCTAGTGGGAAAACCTCAGCGTTCAGCTCAATGTCTATGTTGCATTATTCATGAGCAGGAGATCTCAATATGTTTCTTTCATCGTATCGTTACAATGGGGGCCGTGTGTCCGATAGCATGATAATGGCGACGCGTCGTGCTACGGGTTCGCATCTCCTTGTGTAAGAAAACCAAAGGATGGTGGTGGATAAGCGTACATCACTTGTGAAATTTCTATATCTATGCGAGATGGTTATCACAAGACAGGTTGTACGCCCATCGTAACAGACTGATCAAAGACAAATGACAACACTATAGACTCTACCGCACTCAGCCAGGTGCAAGGTGGTTCTAGTTCATGACGGTCTGGTGAGGCATATAGAACGGAGTACACTTCCTAGGATGACATCGCACAGTACACTCCTGACTTGCTCACCCGAGGCTTTATGCCCAAGGACAGCACCACAGGAGCGAAAGGGGATGACGCGAGGCTGCCAATCCGCAAGTGTCGCCCCATGATGCACGGGTAGGTTACTACGTTCACATCACCCTTCTCGTGCGGCCAGGGTAAGGATATCTAATTTAAGATTCGCTATGGTGGCTCTGGAGGTGCTGATAATGCGGCAGTTGTTCCTATCAGCACAAGACCTGTCCAGCATAGCTTGGGACACACCTCAGATATTCGCCGAAAGAACTCATCTACAGCAGGTGTACGGACCTGACCCTCGCCATGCATTGCTGCCATCTGCCTCAGGAAGCGGATATGGTTATCCAGGCTCTCTCGACGACGAGCCTGGACGGCGTAATCCTTGAGCGCACCTGGTGATGGAGACGTGAGAACACGGTACAACACAACTTGAGTGGCACAAAGGCTCACTATCCGTAGTGACTGCAGACTGGTGCGAGATGGGTCGCGAGGGAGGTTGGACACCCGGAGACATGGTAGATGCTGTCTCGATGGTCAGAGTCGTCAACATACAGGCCGGGCGGTGACTCACCGACAGTTCAAGACGGGTCCGAATAGATCAGACGCCATTCAATACTCAAAGCCCTTTTATACGCGCTGCCGCGTTGTTTGTGCTTCTGCTGATTACAGCACAGCTAGACAAGCATGACCGTCTGAAGCCGGCTATGCGGTTAGAACTGACAGTCTCTCCATCGAAGGTATCTCTACACGCTTGGTGTCCTTCCTACAGCTCTCCAACGTGACGAGCGATAATCCATAAGCGAAGGTGGTGGTGGTCGATGTCGAACGTACTGGGTCTCCAAAGCGCCTGCGCGTCGACCTGTGGACGAATCGTGTGATCAACTGCCTCGGATCCTTCTCGCTCAGCCGTATTCACGATCCGGTCGTCGTATATTCAGATGTCAAAGGTGTTCACATAGGCGTGGTCGAGAGGTCATATGCGAGAGGGTGCAGCCGGGTCGCAGTGATCTCGACCGAAATGATATCACCGCCAAGGGGTTCATTTAAGAGAGCCTACAGGCAGGGCGTCAGGTCCATAACCTACAACTTGCTCTACAACCACCATGGCGAAGACTGCACCCTACGGCACTTGGTCATCGCCTTTCACATCAGAGGCGATAATTCAAGGCGTGAGTTACGCGCTGAATATTCGTCGAGACACGCTAACAAAAATCATC